>JAVJIF010008033.1:0-216832 GCA_038442645.1 Agave tequilana | reverse complement strand
TTCTGACCCAAACTCGAGTCTTAATCTGGTTTCCTTATTGGATTGGGGTCAGATATACATGAGTACAAACTGAATCTAACCAATTTACTTCTCTTTCGAACCAACCTCTAGCTTCCTATGAATGCATTATTTTTTCTTATTCTATCTCTTAGAATATTGTCATATATTGATCCCATTCTAATTTGTGCTAGTTTCATTTTCCGACAAATTATTTTGTTCACTACCCAACATTCTGATGCATAAACAGTGGAGGTCTTCTAACTGTCGTGTTGAATTTTTCCATCAATATCATATGTATTCTATGATCACATATAACTCCAGAATCACTCCTCAATTTATCTGTCTTACTTTGAATCTATGACCACATCTTTTCTGGGTAATGACTACTTCGACAGAATGGGTTTTAAATTTGCAAAAATTGTCACTCCAAATATGCTTAACATTTGTTAAATTTGCATTTTTTTTTATCTTCTTTTTCATTTAAGTTATTCTAATTCGTTTCAATTCCAAGAATCTCTCCATCTCTATATTTTGAACTATTCTCCAGTTATATAATAATTATTTCTTTTTATAAATTAGGAACTATTTTAACAATTAGCAATATTTATCAAAATTGTTATTTTATATTTTGCAATACCGGAGAATAATACTTTAAGAGTTTCTTCAGTAAAAGTTCAGTACTAAAAGGAAAGGAATGTGGTTCTACTTGCTGGGCATTATAACCCTTTTATCACCATGTGCAACTAGTCGGGAAAGTATGCCTGGCATTTGTTCAGTCACCAAATAAGGAGTAGATCTATTCGTTTCTCCCGTGTTTCTTCCTTTGAGTTATTGCTCTTAGTAGTTTGTTAGGATCATTTTTATTTATTTATTCTTGTTTTCTGCATCACAGGTACGCCATATTAACTAGCCTTTAAGAAATACATAAATTAGAACTTTTGATTGAAATTTGTGCAATGTGAAATTGATCTAGTGTGTTGTGTGTGTGTATTTCTTTTTCTCTACTGTTCCTTGCTGCAATTTTTCTTAGTCGGTATTCTCTGTATACAAAGTTTAATTTTCATATAACCTTCCTTCGTGTCTTTCTTTTCATGTTTTATTCCTGTATATCAAGTTAACCATTAATCTTGTGTTTTTTGTTTTTTATTATCTTGTAGCTTTAAATTTCCGTTCACCATCACTGTATACCTTCTTTTTTTCTTTTTTTTTCCCCTTCTGTTTGAGGGTTTTTCGTTTTTTTTTTTTCGATCTTCCCTTTGCATTGTATTCCACGTACACAGGTGAAGAGATGATGAGATCGTGAAAGAATGCAGATATGATGAAATAAATATAGATGAATGGAAGAGACGTTAAAGCTTCTTTGTTAGTGATCTTGGCAACCACCGCAAGCAAATTTCTTTGACTATAGTGGATCTGATTTTTAGGTTTTAATAATGTCCATATAAAAACAGTCAATACGCACCAATGTCATTTGTTCTCCTACACATGCCCTGATCTCTTTCTTTATGGAACCTGTTCCTGCTGCTATTGTGCCAGCTATAATCCACCTAGATACGGTCCTCAAACCAAACTTGATTCCAGTCTAAGGTTTTGGCCCAGACCCTACCCTCTCAATATTTGGGTCAAGTCTTGTCAAAGATGTAACCAAACTTTTTTGTTTAAATGGGAAAGGCATGTAAGCTTACATCACAGTCTCCAAAGATGTAACCAAAACTTGATAAAGGGCTATCCGATATCCCCGATATTAGTATACTTGGAGATCAGGAAGATGGGTATTAGAAGGAATTATGGAATCTCCAATGCAATATATGTAAATTAGGAAGGATGTGGTACTAAGAACAAGTTATGTGTTTTGCAATATAGATATCGAATTCACAACAGGCAGATTATGTTAACTAACAAATATTTTTTCTTTCAATAAACACAAAATAATCAGTATACAGATTAAGATCCGTTATTGATCCAGAACCGTATCTCGATTATTTGAGTTGAATGACTCGAATTCAGAATTGGTATATTATATAATAGGATTGAGTCAGGTCAAAGTTGGATGGAGACATGTGACTTTGTTCCTGCCCAATATGATCTACAGAAGAGGATGAACCCTGCTCCGGTCAACTCTTCGTTTCATTACTAATTCGGGTATAATTCAGATTGAGTCCCAGATTGGTACAGATCTCGGCTCAAAATGACTAACCTAGAACCTAATATGATCCGAGTGAAGTTAAAATCTTAGATCACTCCTCAGAAGATGAATCTGAAGGAATACTTGGATAACGATGATGATTATATCTATTTCTAAAATTTTCCATTTTTAATTCTCTCTCTCTCTCTCTCTCTCTCATATTTCAGCATATCTCTTTTGTCAATATGTTTTGAACTTTCCTTTAAGTAAGAACTAGATCTGCAGATAATACAAGCCCCCCTGAACTATCCTGCTGACAGTATCTCCCTGGCATGGTTAGCTGCACCTTGATCGTGCTCATAAAATATTAGATTCTACTTATTTGGTGAAAGCAGATTATATAGATCTATCTGTGATTTTCTGAATCATTTCCTGGCAAAATTGGTTGACAGTTTGATTAGAAAGCTGTGCTACTGCATTAGTATCGTTTCCACCGAATATAGTGTTGCAGCTAGATGATGCACATAGCAAATCTGAATTATAATTTGGTTCTGCAGGGGATGTGTTAACTGTAGGGAGAGAGGGAAAAAAACAGGATATAGAATTTTTTTAAACTCTATGACAGGACTTCGGTCATCCGGGCGGTCGACCGACATGCACAAGGCTTGGATCAATCGATCGGGTGCATGTCTTGGATCGATCGACCGCCCGGTCAACCGACATGCACAAGCTTGGATTGGTTTACCGCCCGGTCAACCGATGTTGCACGAGGAAGAGGAACCCAGTCGGGTCGGTCGACCGCTCAGTCGACCGACATTTTCAGTAAGTCCTGCCATGACAGAGGGCATTGAGCGGTCGACCGCGCACTTGTATCGGTCTACCGGCCAGTCGACCGATAGTCGGGTCAGAAACTGATTATGGACCCGACCTGGAGCTATTTTGGGGTTTTTTGTTTCTTCTCTCCCTATAAATAGAGGATGTAACCCATTTTATAGGGTTAAGCTAAAATTGAGTGAGTTCTTGAGAGAACCTTGTAATCCTCTTGTAATTTCTTGTCAATCATATAAGATCTCTCTCTTCTGCACTAGGAACGTAAGCATCTTGCCGAATCTCGTAAATCTTCGTCTCCTTCTCTATGCATCTAGGGTTTGTATTCTTGGTAGCTGGAGGACATACAAGTGGTATTAGAGTACTAGGAAATGCTTGGGCTTCATTGGTGGAGTAGATCTTGATTTGGAGCTTGGTTTTTGAAGATCTCAAGCTTGGAGTGGATAAAAATCGGACTTTTATTGTGTGGATCTCATCTTCTACAATTTGGTGAGAGATCAATTGAAAACTCCTCTTTTAGTTTCAATTGAAGGTGAAAATTATATTTATCTCGTAGATCAACCATACTTGTTATTCTTGCGTGGTTGGTTGAATTGGAGTAGAAATGGCCGAAGAAACGTTCGATGAGAGTAGTTCTTTTGTTGTAAGAATATACAAATTATCATCATAAAAAATTGATCTGGTGAAGTTTGATGGCACAAATAATTTGGATTGTGGAGATGTGAGTTGTTGGATGCGCTAAATGCGCAAAACTTGAAAGATGCTCTCGAATTGCAAGAGAGTTCGGGAGATATGTAGGAGAAGATTTGGAAGAAAATAAATAGAACTGTTTGTGGAGTGATTAGGCCATGTTTATCACAAGACCTAATATGATGTGATGAATGGGACTTCTGTAAAGAAGATTTGGGAGACCCTTGCAAGCAAATATTTGACGAAGAGCGTCGAGAATAGCATGCATTTGAAAAGGAGACTGTATCATTTTCAGTTGAAGAGGGGAGTTTCAATTAGTGATCGTATCAAACTTATACAAATTCTCGCGGATCTAGCGAATGTGGATGTTGTGATAGATGAGGAAGACAAAGTTTTGATCTTGTTGAGTTCTCTCCCCGATGAGGGATATGAGACATTTGTCCTCACCCTGAAAAATGGAAGAACATCACTGATCTATAGTGAGGTCACTACTGCCCTTATAAATCTCGAGTTGAGAAGAAAGATAAAGACTCCCTTGGTGTGACATCGGAGGAGGTATTAACCGTGAGAGGAAGAAGTCCAAAACAAAAGGAGTAAATCGTGGTAGATCGAAATCTAGGTCACGATATGGTAACTGTAGTTTGACTTGTGTCAGTGTGCATTTTGTAAACAAACTGGTCATTGGAAGCAGATTGTCCCAAGCTCAAGAAGAAGAACAAACTAAAGGAGAAGTTAGGAAAACTATCAGAGGTGTGTCGCCAAGTTAGATGAGAATAAAACTGATTCTTCTTCTTTCTCACTCTCTATCACATCGTTAATATGTTACTCGGATGCTTCAGAGTGGTTATTGGACACGAGGGCTACCTATCACATATATCCTAGGAGGGAATGTTTCTTTAGTTTAGAGAAGTTGGACAGTAGCATAGTAATCATGAAAAATGACGTTGCATGTCAGATGATTGAGATATGTACTATTAGAATCAAGATGTTCGATGGTGTGGTTAGGAATTTGACGGATATGAGATAAGTTCCTCAGATGAAGAACATCATCTCAGTTGGAGTTGTGAGTCGAAAGGGCTCAAGTTGACTTTGGAGAATGGAATTCTCAAGGTCACGAAAGGATCCTTGGTTCTGATGAAGGGGATTAAAGACAAGAACTTGTATTACTTGAAGGGTAGTACAGTCAGAGGTTCTTTGGCTGCTTCAGTGGTTTCAGATGTGGATGCTACTTAGTTATGGCATATGAGACTTGATCACGCAGGCAATAAGTCTATGCAAGCTTTGACAAAGCAAGGCTTATTGAAGGATGCAAAGACCTGCAAGCTGGAATTCTGTGAGTACTGTGTATTGGGCAAGAAGACCAAGGTGAAGTTTGGTACCGCGATTCACCATACAAAGGGAATCCTTGACTATATGCATACAGATACTTGGGGTCCCTCTAAGAATGCATCTCTTGGGGGAAACACTATTTTGTCTCTTTTGTGGATGATTACTCTAGGCGGAATTGGGTGTACACCATGTCGCATAAAAGCGAAGTTCTAAGTATCCTTGTAGAGTGGAGAAGAAGAATGGAGTTGCAAACTGGCAGAAAGATAAAGATACTCAGGTCCAATAATGGAGGAGAGTACAAGTGTGATCTATTTCTACAGTTGTGCCATGATGACGGCATTGAGTGACACTTCACAGTTAGGGAAACTCCGCAACAAAATAGAGTGGCAGAAAGATTTAATCGTATCTTTTTGGAAAAGATACAGTGCTTGTTGTCAAATAGTGGACTGAACAAGTCTTTTTGGGCTGAAGTGATGACTTATGCGAGTCATCTTATAATAAATTGCCATCGTTTGCGATAGGAGGACTGACTGATGAAATATGGTCAGGCAAAGCTGCTACAGATTATGACATACTCCGTGTGTTTGGACGTATGGCTTATTATCATGTGAGTGATGGGAAGTTGCAGCCACGAGTTAAAAATGGCTGTGTTTTTAGGGTTCAAAATAGGAAAGGATACAAGCTACGGGAAGACTGAAAGATAGTTCTAAATAGAGATGTCACTTTGATGAGTCTTTACAATGAAGACTTCAAGCTCTCAGGCAGGTGAAGAGTGGCCAGACCAAGGAGATATCGCAAAGGGTGGAGAGTGATGCATCTCTTACCATCTCTAGATAGTGTTGGCCCAAAGGCCTTCCACTCTAGTTTTGATGATGACTCACTCATGTAGTTATGTTTACTAATAATCTTGTGTTTCTAAGTTTCAGATCATTAGCAGGTTATTAGTTTTGATGATTAGCTTCAATAAGGGTTTGGAAGCATATCATGGTGATTCCGGTGCCAAAGCTTCAAGATTATACCTTTGCACTTGGAAGATCACGGTTTGGGAGCTAGTCTACTTGAAGATAGAAGATCTACAAGCAAGACTTAGGTATCCTAGTTTAGATAGAGTTTTTAGATCCATTTGTAAAGCTTAGTTTAGTTGATATGCTCAAGTGCACAACACACAAGTTTTATGTTTTGATATTTGGTTTCATGAATAGTTTGATCAAAACAAGTTTTCATATTCTATATGTATAGTAGATGATTTCTTTCTATACATACATGCGTTAACCTTCAAGATAAACTTATTTTGATATTTCTATTCATGTTTGGAAAATCATGTTTGATAAAAATACATGTTTGGTTTTTGATTGAATCGGTTTTGGATTTCAAGGCTTGACACCCTTCTATAGTTATTATCATAACTTTTTATTTTTTATTCAAATAACATGATTTAACTTTCATCTCAAAGATAACTTTCAGATCTAAATTTCTTATTTAATAACCATTTCCTGATTCTAATTTTAAGTTGTCAAATATTTGGTTGAAATCTGTTCTTGTTCTGAAAACAGTTTACAGTTTCTGTTTTGACACCTTTTAGTATTTTATTGATAACTTTTAATTCTGAATCGATATTGATTTGATTTAAGTTGCATTAGAAAGTAGACTTCAATATCTACAACTTCATCCTATATACTTATTTCCAAATTCGAACGTTTTAGACCTCAAAAATGCGTTCCAACCTGACCTATTTTTGCTGTCTGCCAGGTTGGGCCAGTCGACTGGGACAGTCGACTGGGCCAGCGGCCAGTCGACCGACCAGTCGACCGGACGTGCACAAAACTGTGCACGTCGGCCAGTCGACCGGCCAGTCGACTGTACTGAAACAGGTTTGGTCTCGGTTTGTTACCAGTCGACCGACCAGTCGACCGTAGCTGTCAACGGTCAAAAATAGCCGTTGGACGGTCCGACCGGCCGCCTGTCAGGCTGACACGTCAGCCTAACGGCTAGTTTTGTATAGGGGCTATATAAACCCCATTGTTTGGAGTTTTTGGTTAAGATTTTTGTGCTAGTTTTTCCAGATCTTTTTCATTGTTTTAAAGTGTTTTCAAAAGAGTTTAAGTGCTAAAAGTGATTCATCTTTATTTGTTTTGTGTTTTTGGAAAATCAAAGAAAAAGGATTTGGGATATTTGTGTTGATTTTCATTCTATATCTTTTTGGCAAGAATTTTCCCAAGTATTTTTCTTTGTTGCTTGTTTCCAAAACACTTAGTTTTCCACTTGAGCTATATCTTCTATCCTAAGTTATTAGGATCTTTGTTTTGTGTGGAAAAAGAAAGAGAAAAAGAAAGAGAAGTGTTTGAGGTTGTTGTTGTAAACCTCTTTATTGTAAAACACCCTTGTTATTTGTGAATCCCTCTTAGGTAGAGGTGATCGGTGATTGAGTTTGTTGTGAGCCTCTTCGGTAGAGGTTGTGGGTTTGTTGTATTTCGGCTACGGGCCGTATACCTCTTCGGTAGAGGTGTGGTTTGTTGTTGTATAGCCTCGGTGGCTTTTGTAGTTGAGAAAGGAGTTTGGTACTCCTTATAGTGGATTGGAAATCCTACACGGTGGTGTAGGCGGAATGTAGAGCTAGGGGCTCGAACCTCGAAACACATCTTGGTCTTTGCGTTTGATCCAATTTCTCTCAACTCTACTCTTTTTACATTTGTGCAAGCATCATCCATTCATATCATCATATATACTTGCTTGTGTTTTGAGCATTGTTTCATATTGCCTTGCATATATTTCTATTACAATTCATCTATACTTGCTTGGCTTAATTGTGTGCATTGTATTGCTATATCCTTGATTGCTTGGATTGCTTGTGTGTGTGTGCCTAACTTATACTCATCCAACAAGAGCTTCACATAGCACCTCAACCCATTTTAAGGGGAATCAAGAGGAGTTAGTTCAGAGCCTCGCAGGGGAATTCGGCTACACTTGTTGAATTGTATTAGTTTGTCCAACACTTGCATTAGCTTCCGCTTTTAGAGCATTAGAGTTTGCATTTAGCCTTAGATTAGCATTTACACCTATTCACCCCCCTCTAGGTGTACTTTCAATTGGTATCAGAGCTAGTGCTCCTGATATTAGGCTTAACATCCTAGGAGTGATCCATTTGCTTGCTAATCTCTTGTTTGCATAATACTTGTTTGCATACATTTAGTTTATCATGGACTTCATGACCCCACCTATGTATGATGCTTCCAACATTCTTGTTTGGAAGACTAGAATGTCCATTTACCTTCAAACCCTAGGTTTACATACTTTCCTTGCGGCTACCAAGAAATGCTATCTTGGTAACCTCATTCATATAGGGGCCAATGCACAAGCCCTAGAGGCTATTAGAAGCACTTTATCTAAAGATTATCTTTTACATGTTTCTAATATTGATTCCGCTTTTGTAGTGTGGAACAATTGACAACCACAACCCCACCTCCGAGCTTCAAGTGCCAATTCAACTAGAGGAGGAATCTAGTGGAGAATCCGATTCTCAATGCTTCATGGTCCAAGGGAATGACTCCCTTGAGGTACATTCGGAACCCCACTTAGATTGTGATGATAGTGCTAGTTCTTCATGTGATGATAATATTGATTCCCATGCCTTAAATGAAGAACTTTCTATTGTGTGTGAAAAATTAATTGAAAAGTATAAGATTTTGAAAAAGAAAAGTCTAGGAATTGAAAATGAAAACAAGTGTTTGCATTCTAGACTTGATAATGTTTTACAAGAGAAGGACGAGGTTTCTAGTGAATGTGACTCACTTAGATCTCAACTAAGTCTTGCACTTAAAGAAAATGATTTTTTAAAGTCTAAAAAAATTGTGAAATGCCTTGAAAAATAATGATACTTTATCTTCAAAGGTAGAATTTGTTTTAAAAGAAAATGAGACTTTAAAGGAGAAATTGATTTCATTTCAAAAGAATTAGAATTTGTTTAAGTAAAAATAATTCTTTGAAAAATGATATGTCTTCTCATGTTTGCCATGCTAGGGTAGTATCACACACTTCACCTATTGCATGCCACACCTCTTCTTCAATCAACAATGATATATCCATGCTTAAGAAGAGAGTAGATTGTTTGGGCTCCACTATGAGCCAATGTGCCATGAATCATACACGGTTGGAAACTTTGCTTCGAAAGAAACAAGTTCCATCTTTTATGCATGCACACACCTCCACGGCATACACATGCTCCTCACGGACACCATCAACACATGTATGCTCATGTGTACACATGTACATATTGTGGTCGTAATGGCCACCTTGCTAAATTTTGCTTTGATAGATTAAATAATGTAAATTTAGCAAATAAGTTTGTTTGGGTTAGAGAAGGGACTAACCCCCATGGACCCAAGAAGGTATGGGTACCAAAGACCACCCCTCCAATTTTTGATGTAGGTGTGGGGTCTCACATGACGTGAGAGTGTTGACACCTTGGAGTGGATGCGTTCCGGACTTAAAGGAAATCATATGGATGCATCACTTTCAAGGGAAGAGTTGGTGGGAGGACCACCTTATTTTGGAGAATTAGAGAAGTGCCCTCATCGGTTTTGGTATAAATCTCTAACTCTCATATTATTTGTTTACATGCTTTTATGATTCATTATTTATAGCATGTCTCATTTGTTTAAGCATATTTTTGATGTCTTTGGATTAGTGTGTAAATTCCATGATTATTAGATCCATGACATACATGTATAGTATTTGAGACACATATGCTCACTTGAATTCATATTTAGTGTTCTCACCGTTTGTTTAGCTATAATGTACATCATGAATCTAATACATGTGAATTTACATAGTAATCATGTTTTAGTTTTATCATGATGTTCTTTTATGATTGTTTTTAATGTTTCATGTGGTGATAACATGTTTAAATGTAGATTTTATCAAAACTTGCATTATACTTGTACAAATAGTGAACTACAATTGTGTCTTATATGCTTGTTCTTCATGCTCACTTGTATTCACTATATGCACACGTATGAGCTAAGTTTTGATGATTCGTTCATTTGCACTTGTTATGTCCATTTGCATGTTTATGTATTTTAGAATTCAAATAAAATAATTTTGATGAATCTTATATGTGTTTTATTTAAAAATATGGTATTCATGTTTGTTTTAATGCTTCATGACTTGATTACATGTTTAGATGTTAGTTTTCATTAAGACTAGTTGTATACTTGTACATATAATGGGAAACAAATTAATCTTTATATATGTTTGAGCTTGAATGCATATTTGTACCCATTAGATGTGCTAGTATAGTCTAGTTTTGATGATCCATACATTTTAGACTTGTATTCATATTTTTGGATTTATAAGAGTTTTTATTTCATGTATATGTTTATTTTGCCAAAACATTAAGATATACATGTATACCTCTTGAGTCATTTGCCTTCAATGCAAAATCTATTTATGGACTCAATTGTGTTTAGGGATATGTATGTACTTAGTGTAGTGACAATTCATACATATACCTTGAAATGAAATTGATTTTGGATGAAAATTTAGTTTTTCATGTTTCATGTATTATAAGTTTAACCTCATGTATATGTCTTTCTAGTTCAAACTAATCTTATACATATACATCCTTTTTGAGCCACGTGCCTTCATGCATATACTTTAGTGGACTCGTTGAGTTTGGATATATATGTATATTTTAGTTTGCATCAGACATACATATGCCATTGAAGATAAACTAGTTAGTTTTATATTTTTCTAATTTTGATGTTTAAAGGAATAATTGAGTTTAATGAAATATTTTTCATGATTATGATCTTCACATTTTATTTGTACACTCATATCTATTACTCATGTTTTGTTTCTCATGAGTTGTGCTTAATTGATTAGAGTAATAATTATTATGTGATTTTCATTTCTATGAAAAATAATCTTGTTTTATTCCTTGCTTGAAGGATTTCATACTAGTTTACAAAACTTTTCATTTTAACTAGTTCGGATTCTTCTTTGTGATATGAGATATACCATACTTATTACTGTTAATTCAATTGGTATCATTGAACTCTTTCAATTGGTATCAATTTGATTTCTTTATGTATACTCATATTTGTTGATTTGTGTATGTATGCTTACAACTTGGTATCATCTATTAGTGATTGGTACTCATTTTATCTTCATACACATTTACATGTTTTATTTGTGCTATTATATTTCTATATCTTAAGCACAAATATTGTTTATGCTAGTGCTTGTGACTTAATTTTTATTTCAATTGATTTAGTCTTTCAATTGATACCTTAATCAAGCCTAGCATGTTTTTAGTTAGTATTTCATAAAGGGGAGAAAATTTGAATTTCTTATTTCAATTGGTATTTGATTTCCACTCCCACACTTTATGACTTTAAAAATTGAATTTGAATGAAATATATTTTCAATTTGGTATCATTGGTATGCTTGCTTATCAATTAGTATCAAAATGTTTTAATATGTTAAAACATGTAACAATCATAAAAAAATTATGATATGTATTTTTGACTCTCTTTTATGATTACATGATTTTGTTTCTATTGGTATCTAGATGCACTTTATTGACATATTTTTAACTGATATCAATGTTTTGATTTTTAACCCTTTATTGATTCTTGGTTTAGAACAAAAAGGGGGAGAAGATTTTGTATTGTTTCGAATGTTTTGATTACCCCTTCTTGATTTTTTTTGTTTTTAACAAAAAGGGGGAGAAAAATTTGTTTTTATGTTTTTTACCCCTTTGTTGATGATTGACAAAAGGGGGAGAAGAATTTGTGTTTTGTGTTTTATATATGCATGTCTTCCGTGTGTTGCATATATGTTTGGTTGTTTGCTTATTTTATTGGTATTTGGTTGTTTTGCTTATTTTAATTGGTATCTAGAACATGCTTTATTTGAATATTCCATTAGTATCTAGAGCACCATGTTTATATGATGCATGAGTTAAGGGGGAGCTTCTTTGAAGCTTAACTTTAATCCATGCATATATAACTCCATGAGTTTTGTCATCATCAAAAAGGGGAGATTGTTGGCCCAAAGGCCTTCCACTCTAGTTTTGATGATGACTCACTCATGTAGTTATGTTTACTAATAATCTTGTGTTTCTAAGTTTCAGATCATTAGCAGGTTATTAGTTTTGATGATTAGCTTCAATAAGGGTTTTGAAAGCATATCATGGTGATTCCGGTGCCAAAGCTTCAAGATTATACCTTTGCACTTGGAAGATCACGGTTTGGGAGCTAGTCTACTTGAAGATAGAAGATCTACAAGCAAGACTTAGGTATCCTAGTTTAGATAGAGTTTTTAGATCCATTTGTAAAGCTTAGTTTAGTTGATATGCTCAAGTGCACAACACAAGTTTTTATGTTTTGATATTTGGTTTTCATGAATAGTTTGATCAAAACAAGTTTTCATATTCTATATGTATAGTAGATGATTTCTTTCTATACATACATGCGTTAACCTTCAAGATAAACTTATTTGATATTTCTATTCATGTTTGGAAAATCATGTTTGATAAAAATACATGTTTGGTTTTTGATTGAATCGGTTTTGGATTTCAAGGCTTGACACCCTTCTATAGTTATATCATAACTTTTTATTTTTATATTCAAATAACATGATTTAACTTTCATCTCAAAGATAACTTTCAGATCTAAATTTCTTATTTAATAACCATTTCCTGATTCTAATTTTAAAGTTGTCAATATTTGGTTGAAATCTGTTCTTGTTCTGAAAACAGTTTACAGTTTCTGTTTTGACACCTTTTAGTATTTTATTGATAACTTTTAATTCTGAATTGATATTGATTTGATTTAAGTTGCATTAGAAAGTAGACTTCAATATCTACAACTTCATCCTATATACTTATTTCCAAATTCGAACGTTTTAGACCTCAAAAATGCGTTCCAACCTGACCTATTTTTGCTGTCTGCCAGGTTGGGCCAGTCGACCGACCAGTCGACCGGACGTGCACAAAACTGTGCACGTCGGCCAGTCGACCGGCCAGTCGACTGTACTGAAACAGGTTTGGTCTCGGGTTGTTACCAGTCGACCGACCAGTCGACCGGTAGCTGTCAACGGTCAAAAATAGCCGTTGGACGGTCGACCGGCCAGTCGACCGACCGCCTGTCAGGCTGACACGTCAGCCTAACGGCTAGTTTTGTATAGGGGCTATATAAACCCATTGTTTGGAGTTTTTGGTTAAGATTTTTGTGCTAATTTTTCCAGATCTTTTTCATTGTTTTAAAAGTGTTTTCAAAAGAGTTTAAGTGCTAAAAGTGATTCATCTTTATTTGTTTTGTGTTTTTAGAAAATCAAAGAAAATAGGATTTGGGATATTTGTGTTGATTTTCATTCTATATCTTTTGGCAAGAATTTTCCCAAGTATTTTTCTTTGTTGCTTGTTTCCAAAACACTTAGTTTCCACTTGAGCTATATCTTCTATCCTAAGTTATTAGGATCTTTGTTTTGTGTGGAAAAAGAAAAGAGAAAAGAAAGAGAAGTGTTTGAGGTTGTTGTTGTAAACCTCTTTATTGTAAAACACCCTTGTTATTTGTGAATCCCTCTTAGGTAGAGGTGATCGGGTGATTGAGTTTGTTGTGAGCCTCTTCGGTAGAGGTTGTGGGTTTGTTGTATTTCGGCTACGGGCCGTATACCTCTTCGGTAGAGGTGTGGTTTGTTGTTGTATAGCCTCGGTGGCTTTTGTAGTTGAGAAAGGAGTTTGGTACTCCTTATAGTGGATTGGAAAATCCTACACGGTGGTGTAGGCGGGGATGTAGAGCTAGGGGCTCGAACCTCGAAACACATCTTGGTCTTTGCGTTTGATCCAATTTCTCTCAACTCTACTCTTTTTACATTTGTGCAAGCATCATCCATTCATATCATCATATATACTTGCTTGTGTTTTTGAGCATTGTTTCATATTGCCTTGCATATATTTCTATTACAATTCATCTATACTTGCTTGGCTTAATTGTGTGCATTGTATTGCTATATCCTTGATTGCTTGGATTGCTTGTGTGTGTGTGCCTAACTTATACTCATCCAACAGAGCTTCACATAGCACCTCAACCCATTTTAAGGGGAATCAAGAGGAGTTAGTTCAGAGCCTCGCAAGGGGAATTCGGCTACACTTGTTGAATTGTATTAGTTTGTCCAACACTTGCATTAGCTTCCGCTTTTAGAGCATTAGAGTTTGCATTTAGCCTTAGATTAGCATTTACACCTATTCACCCCCCCTCTAGGTGTACTTTCAGATAGTACTATATCATTTGGGGTGCCGATTGTTGTGACACAATTTGAGCATTATACAAGAAGAGGAAGCTACAAATGATGTAATTGAGGATCTGAAGCTAAAGGCCAGGTCCCGGATTCAATTATCGTACACAAGCCCAAAAGAAATACCTAAAAACCTGCTCGTTTTTCGTTGTGGTATATGCACTTCCAGTTGAGGTCGTCGAAGATAGTGTTCTAAGTACATTTAGAGAAGAAGAGTTAAGCTTTGAGTCTGAATTGCGGAGGAAGGTTATGGTGGAGGAGATTGAGTCTCTCTATGTCAATGACACATAGGAACTCACAGAGTTGCCCAAAGGGAAGAAGGCCATTGGTGTTTATGCAAAGAAGGATCTCTGGATGGTAGTGTGCGTTATAAGGCCAGATTAGTAGCCAAGGGCTATGCTCAGAGGGATGGTATAGATTACAATAAGATATTCTCACCAGTTGTGAAACACTTCTCCATTCGTATATTGTTAGCACTTGCAGCACAATATGACTATGAGCTGGATCAGCTCAATCTGAAGACTGCTTTCCTTCACAGTAATCTTAAGGAGGAGATCTACATGACACAACCGCTGGGGTTTAAAGTTACAGAGAAGGAGAAGTTGGTGTGTAAACTTGAGAAATCGCTATGCGGACTGAAGTAGTCGTTGAGACAGTGGTACAAGCACTTCGACAAGTTTATGAGTGGCCGTGGTTACATCAGGAGCTTATATGACCCATGCGCTTATTTTCGCAAGTTACCAAGTGGGGAGTATATTTATCTACTCTTGTATGTAGATGATATGCTAATAGCTTCTAAGAACAGATCATCGATACATAAGGTGAAAGTTCAATTATCTTCTCAGTTTGAAATAAAAGATCTGGGAGAAGCTGGAAGGATACTGGTATGAAAATTGAAAGAGACAGTGAAGGAGATAGTGAGTCTGGCTCAGAAAACTTACTTGCAAAAGGTACTTCAAAAGTTTCTGATTAGTGATGAAGTAAAGTTTATGAGTAGGTGATTGGCCCCCCACTTTAAGATTTCAGCGAGAATGTCTCCGAAGACAATAGATGAACGCGAGTATATGTCTCATGTTCTATATGTCAGTGCAGTTGGTAGCCATATGTATGTTATGGTGTGTACAAGACCGGATTTGTCACAGGCCGTGAGCATGGTATCTAGATACATGCATGATCCCGGTAGGGTTCATTGGGAGGTTGTGAGATGGATTCTGCGATATATCAAAGGTACCATAGACGTTAGATTATTTTTGAGAAGGATGTTGGTGGTAAGTAAGAGTGCGCATGTTATGTGAATTCTGACTATGCTGGTGATCTTGACAAATGTCGGTCCACTATATAGTATATTTTTACCTTGTCATAGGTGCCGGTGAGTTGGCGTTGTACTTTACAGTTTACAGTAGCTGTATCGATGGCAGAAACAGAGTACATGGCTCTGACAGAGGCTGTCAAGGAGGCGATCTGGTTTTAGGGCTTGATGGATGACTTGGGGATTGAACAAGACTTCTTACGGTCCATTGTGATAGCATGAGTGCTATCTACCTAGCGAAGAATCAATTCTATCATGCGAGGACGAAGCATATTGATGTCAAGTACCACTTTATGCGGAATATTTTTGGAGATGGAGATATCGAGGTAAAGAAGATTCACACCAAAGACAATCCCGCAGACATGCTTACAAAGGTGGTTCCGGTGTTGAGTTCAATCATTGCAAAACTTGTTCTGAATCCTTCTAGTTGCTTGAGTTTGATGGAGCTCATTTGGATGAATTACGAGTGGCTTGATCCCCTAGGTAGGGGGTACGTGGGCAGCCGTAATGGTGCAGCTCAATCGCTGAAGCCGAAATCGTGTGTCAATTTCGCCGAGATCGTTTGCTATTTCACACGAATTGCTGAAACCGAGATCGTGTGCTGATTTCGCTGAGATCGTGCGTCGTTTCGTCCGGAGCGCTCAAGACAAGATCATGTGTCGATTTCGTCAAGATCGTGTCAATTTCGCCAGGTTCCATTGGAGTTCGGCGCAAATTAAAAAATCTTCACTGAGATGAAGAATCTAGAGAGGGCAAAAACATGATATAGAGTTTTTTAAACTCTATGACAGGACTTCGGTCGACCGGGCGATCGATCGACATGCATAAGACTTGGATCGGTCGACTGCCCGGTCGACTAATATGCACGAGAAAGAGGAACCCAGTTGGGTCGGTCGACTGCCTGGTCGACTGACATTCCAGTAAATCCTGCAATGATAGAGGGCATTGAGCGGTCGATCGGGTAGTCGACTGTGTACTTGGAACAGTCGATCAGCTGGTCGACCGACAGTCGGATCAGAAACTGATTATGAACCCAACCTGGAGCTGTTTTGGGGTTTCTTCTCCTCCCTAGAAATAGAGGATGTAACTTATTTTTAGGTTAAGTCAAAATTGAGTGAGTTCTTGAGAGAACCTTGTAATCCTCTTGTGTAATCTCTTGTAAATCAATAAGATCTCTCCCTTTTGCCTCGGGGACGTAGGCATCTTGCCGAACCTCGTAAATCCTTGTCGTTCTTTCTCTTTGTGTGTGTTTGTGCATCTAAGTTTGTGTTCTTGGCATGCTAGACGACCAACATCAACTGCAGCAGCTGAGCAGATGGAGAAGAAAAAGGATTGGTTGTGGAGCCTGCTCAAGATATCAGCTGATGAAATCATCATAAGTAGCCTATCAATTACTGAACCAGAACTTTGCATGCTGATATCGTCCTCAATGTAGGGATGAGGGATGCATCAAAGGTTGTAACTGTGGTGGTGGTGGTGTTATCTGCTGATTAAGGTAACGCATTGTAACCATCAGTTCTGGACCATCAGTGCATAATGCATCTAATATGAACAAAATTTTAGTGTCAGTCTTTGGGGATTTATGACGTCACCTAGAGTTCTGACTCCATCCTAGCTATGAAAGAGTAGTCATTATACTTCTGTTGTTACTTAAAAGGGATAAACAAGGAAAACTTCTTTTCTTATGTATATTGATCTTTCTGGCCTCTTGCAGTCTGCACCCGATACCACCTAAGGTATATTTACTGTACGCGTTGCACTCTGCTGAAAACACGGCTGCATCTACTATAAAATCAAGTCTTTAATAATTTTGCCTATTTACTGGAACGGGAAGCCTAACCTATAAAATATTGCAGGTGCACGTTGGATTAGCAGGCGCTAAAGGACATTAGTCAAGCATGCTTAAATAACTAAAGGTACCACTTTTACTCTTTCTAATTCAATCATTTTTCACACTTTTACCAGGTGATTACTGAAACAGTAAGCTCACATGCACAAGTTGTTTGCATTTTTATATTCACTGCGAGGTTTACATATCTGAATTGGATCCGGCATGTATGAATGCTCAGAGGTAACACATTTTTTTATAGGGATTGATATGATTTATTGGTTGTTTATGATTAAAAGAGCATAACATGATATACGACATTAATCTATTTCTCCATTGTCTTGGATTTAATGCAGGTACCTATTCTTCTTTTTGTTTTAAATTTTTTACCCCCCTCAAGAAAGTGGTGAGTGACAAATGTTACTTTCTCAGTGAACAGGGGGACTTTTTAGATATGAGACCCTCATTGCGTGTTGAATTTACCTATATAAATTGGTTAAAGGACATAGGAGTATCAGGGAAACGTAATGTCGGACATAATATAGAATTCAATGAACACATTAATGAAACTCTCTTAAAAAAACATTAATTATACCCACCCTAGCTAGCAAAGATGTTGCTGGATTATATTTTTCTTAGAACATAGCTTACAAAGGAGACAAGGTCTAATTCTTCTATTATCCTTTGTGCTTTCTGGCTCCATGATAATTGAGACCATTACTATCAGCGAAACTATGGTTAATCTTTAAGCACAGCCCTGTGGCTTACATATGTACCGCTATGATGAAAAGTTCTTTGATTATATTGATTTTCTCCTGCAAATTCTGTGTTACTGCCATTTTTGTTTTGGTGGGTGTAAATCGAATTAAGTATCAAGGATTGATAAGTAATCGCCTCTTAGAACTTCTTTTCCTTTATTTTCTTGCAGTGGGTTAAGTTATTGAAGTCATCCATACATTTTGGCCATATGCCGATGATTGTGCAAGTCTAAGGTTTATGTATAGAGAAAAAGTCAAATTAGAAACTTACAGGACACAATTTCGCATCCACATTTTCTCAATTGCAATAGATCCTCCTTACAAAGACTTCTGAATTTCTGTGGTGAACTCTCCAATATCATTGCACTTCCATTTAGTTAATAGTAACTTGTCTCACTGCTTTCTCTGCTGAATAAAGTTTCACCTTTCTACCGAGTAATGCTTTCAGTTTTAGCCATTATCGGGTTAAAAAAAAAACCAATTGGAGTCTCTGTCACTGCATCAAAATTTCTCAGGTCGAGTACATTTCATGGCCCAAAACCTGGGCTTTTTCATAAGTGTGTTTTTTATCCGCTTTTTCAGTGCGCGTGGGGGGAAATTGAACGTGGATTGCTCTGATACAATATTAAAATCCGTGTCATTGCACTAAAACTCCGAAGTCGTGGTAAGGATTAAGAGTAATTATTTTATATTCTAGCAACAATATTATATAGAAACAAAAGAGAATTGTATCTCACGTCTTTCAACCAAGATGTCAATTTGTGAATCTTGGAGTATATATATAGTATATATATTGTGATAGAAGGGGCATTAGATGTCCATTTTTTGATGGATACATGTAAAATGCTGATCATTTTGATGTATCCTAAAATTATAGTTATCCAACACGTATCAATTGTTACACTAAAGCTAAAAGCTTTGGAATCTAATTCTTGAATTATATCAAAATTAATGGTGAAGATTTTTCAGGCTGGTTTTTGGCTAAAAACATGGAATTTTGACTGTTTTGGTAATTATTGATTCTACAACTCAAATATTTTATAATCTATTGAAGAATAATGTATTCTTAAGCAAGTGCCCCCCACTAATAGCGGGGGGGGGGGGGGGGGGGGGGGGGGGGGGGGGGGGGGGGCGGCTGGCTGAGACAAGTGGGTGAACTCCTCATTTTAATGGAATATTTGAAAGATTTAAAATAATTATACAGGTATTTATATTTACGTTATAATGATTATAATTATAGCATTAATCAAATTAATTATATTATAATAAATTTATGTTATTTAAAAAATTATATTATTCTTCATGTTGAGTAAATATTTTATTATGTAAACATATGTGTTTCAAATAAATAAATTATATATGCGTATTCTGTAGGACGGTTGAGCCAACCAGCTCTCTGTGTTCTGTTAAAAGACCAATTTTAACGAAAAGAGATAGTATTACACTTGATGCATTTGTGTATAAACTTGAACTAGTTAGAGGATAGAATTAGCATGTCATTGGTACCCTGATGGATCATTGTTAACTGATACGCAGCACCTCGGACTACACGGGTTGTCACCGACAAGAATGAATATTAGGGATGTGAAATGTCAAGGGCAACGAGTACAGACCACAAGTTACTCAACGCACTGCCCTGTTGGCCTTATTATAGACCTTAACCTACTTTGTGCATCTCTTAGGATGTTCATTAACATCTATTTACATCTTTGATGCCAATTTGAGGCTGCTTGGTTTTGTCTTCACAGATCGAGATGCCAGAAATTGAGAGAACTTTTATCCGTGGTAATGCAAATTGAAGAATTTGTTCCCAAATCAACATCGAGATCGTCTCTGTCATCTACACCTTCTTTTTTGGAATGAGTAAGTTGGATAAATAACTCTTGATATTAATAGTTAATCTATTCTTCTAGCTAGTGATATGTTATATTGCAGGGTGAAGATTTTGACGGTGTCGAGGGCGGGAGGGAGATGCTCCAGCCAAGAGGGCTTTGCTCAGCTGGTTTAATTTGTTGGGATTTTGTTAGTGGGAATAGGCTTTTAAGTCAGTATTGTGGAAGTTTTGATCTAATTTTCTAAAGGACAGTGTGTGATTTGGGCAGTACAAATGAGAGAGACTTTTGAGGCAGCAGGCGGGAAACTCTGTACTGTGAGAGCTACAGACGCAGTGGGTCTTTGTCTGCGATCTATGTCCACTTCTCTTTCACTATGATTTCCTCTTTTAGTTTTTTTTTTTTGTACTTTGTACTTTTAACTGTTACTCCTAAATGGCAGATTAGCCAAAAAAGGAAAGATTTTGAGATACCACGTACAAGTTTTTCCACGTACTAGGTTCTCGCGTAACTAGGGCCTTCAGGAATTGGGCTTGGAATGGGCCGGGCTCCTGTTAGTGCTTACTTGAGTGAAAACTCGACAGGCTGAATATTGAACATCGATAGGAAGTACAATCGATGGGCCAGAAAATCTTCTATTTCTCTTAATTATTAGTTCTTTGTTTTTAATATTTAATTTTGCTGAATTAATTTTCCACACACAGCGTACATGTTTAGATAACTATATTTTTGATGCCAAAGGATAAAGCAATAACTTCCAGTATAAGATACCACATTTTGAATAGTAAGGTTCAGGTATAAGAACATATCATGGCGAAGCATTGTACTCATCGTAATAATATGCAAATTTGTAAAAGTGAAAATATGTTCTTCATTTATTTATTCTGAATACCATATTAAAAAATTATTATGGATATTAATTTAGTATTATACCTAACTTATTAAATGATTTTGCTAAATTTATGGATATTATTACCATTGACTTTAAGGACATTATTATGATATAGTTATTACCAAAACTTTACATTGTACTTTGATAATTTGTTATTAATATGCAAAAACATTATTCAAACCTCCAAATTATTGAATAATATCTTCATGTAATGATTAAAACAAATTAATTAATTTTTTTATTAATTACATATGAGCTTATGAAGAAAATAACTATTATCTAAATTATACCTTGACTTATCAAATAAAAATAATATGCAAATTTGTAAAAGTGAAAAATATGTTCTTCATTTATTTATTCTGAATACCATATTAAAAAATTATTATGGATATTAATTTAGTATTATACCTAACTTATTAAATGATTTTGCTAAATTTATGGACATTATTACCATTGACTTTATGGACATTATTATGATATAGTTATTACCACAACTTTACATTGTACTTTGATAATTTATTATTAATATACAAAAACATTATTCAAACCTCCAAATTATTGAATAATATCTTCATGTAATGATTAAAACAAATTAATTAATTTTTTATTAATTACATGTGAGTTTATGAAGAAAATAACTATTATCTAAATTATACCTTGACTTATCAAATAAAAATAATATGCAAATTTGTAAAAGTAAAAATATGTCTTCATTTATTTATTCTGAATACCATATTAAAAAATTATTATGGATATTAATTTAGTATTATACCTAACTTATTAAATGATTTTGCTAAATTTATGGACATTATTACCATTGACTTTATGGACATTATTATGATATAGTTATTACCACAACTTTACATTGTACTTTGATAATTTATTATTAATATGCAAAAACATTATTCAAACCTCTAAATTATTGAATAATATCTTCATGTAATGATTAAAACAAATTCATTAATTTTTTTATTAGTTACATATGAGCTTATGAAGAAAACAACTATTATCTAAATTATACCTTGACTTATCAAATAAATAACTCATACTGCATCAATAATTTACTTAACTACTTAATAATTAATTTATTAAGTAATTAGATAGTAATTACATTAGTCGCCATATTTTTCCTTTCTCTCTACTGGATCTAATTTACAAACAGTTTGCAGTGCAAAATCCCCACCCAAACTAATTGAGGTGGAGATTCCATTTATTTTAAACGAAAACAAGCTTCATAGGTAGCAAGAGGAGTGACATGTGATTCCTGTGAGAGAGAGAATTAAGATTCACCTTAATCCAATGGAAATCCTCATCTAATTTTATTATCACATTCAATGGCGGAGCCAAGATACCTTTTGAAAGGGGTTAAAAAATTACTATGATAAAAGATATTTAAAAAAATTTAATCCATACTAATAGAATTGAAAAAAAAAATGAAATTACAAATATTATACTTTTACTTACTAACACCCAGTGTCAGTCTTTGAGAAAGATGATCATTGTCCAACCTTTTTGTCAATACTGAACTCGATGTCAGATACTAGTTTTCGGCACGTCATGCACCTAAAAATTGAATATGTTCATCAATTAGAATTCAAAAAAAGTTTTATCAGTTAGAATACCTCTCATGTGAAAACATCTAGAGGGGATGAATAGGTGATGACTAAAAAATCTAATCTAAAAATATTCGATGCGGAATTAAAATCTAACTAACACAATTTTGCAATCAACTACACAAGTAATGAACATATAATGAACAAGAGCAAATAAGAGAGAGTTGAGTTAAGAGAGAAATTGCAAACGCAAACACAAGAAATTTGTTTTGAGATTAGAGCCTTTTGCTTTCCGTCTCCGCCTTCACCACGATGAAAGATTACCGCTATACTTTACTCTCTTACAACCAACCAATCCGATCCCGTAAGATCTAGAGCAACTCACGAGCCCGCAACCTCAATCGAGGTCGCAACCTCTAGAACTCACATACAAGAGATGGTGATCTTCTCAAGATCACAAAGACTAAACAACACAATCCTATAATCATATATAGAGAGTGAAAGCTCTGAGATTGTGTAAGTGGGAAACCTTAGAGAAGATTTAGAATGAAATCTCAAACTAGATTTCGATGCTTAGGGCTCTTTCTTGAAGGAAAAAAACTCTCTGAAAATCTTTCGAAAAACTTTACTAAAATAGTCTTGGAGCTTGAAAGTGTCTATTACTGGTGTGAATAGTGTCCCTATTTATAGAGGATCAAAATAGATGTTAGTATCCCAAAATAGTCATTTGAAACTAATCCAGAAAAGTCCAAAACCAAATATAGCCGTTAAGGAAATTTTTGGATTTTACACAGTGGCCGGTCGATTGGGCGGTCGACCGCCAACAGCTAGCAATAGTGTCGTTGGAGCCTCTGGTCAACCGTGCGGTCGATTGAGCTCAAAATAGAGAGCTCTACATCTCTGATGATCGATCGGTCGGTCGACCAGCTCAAACAGAGAGCTATGTAACTCTGACGGTCTATCGATCGGTCGACCGAGCTCACAGACCAGATAGCACAATTGATCTGCAGTTGACTGGTTGGTCGACCGACATGCACAACTCAGAATGTGCACAAGCCTGTGCATATCCGATCGACCGAGCGGTCGACTAGGCGGTCGACTGGCAGAGCAATCAGCTCTTCTAGCAGTCGACCGTGCAGTCGATCGGCTCCACCCAAAATCCAAATAAATGAATTTCTTTTTCTTTTGAAAAATTCTTTTACAAATCTATATAAATACTTTGTAAAATCTTGCAAAAATAAGTCTATACAAATTATTTTAACAAATACATGTGATCAAGGATCAACATAAATTGTAAACAATTGTAACTTTTTTTGCAATAATAAAAGGCCTTTTTGAAATAAATCTTTTCATGATTGCTTTTCTCAAAAGTCAAAAACTCATTTTTGTAAACTTTCTTTAAATGAAATTTAATATCAAATCTTTTCATATTTTGAAACAAAACTCAATATCAATTTTTTTTTTGTGTATTCTTAATGAGCACTCCAAACTCTAGGCTAGATTTTAACAAAGCTAATCTTACATTACTTGAATTCTTCTTTTCTTTTTGTAGTGCTTCATCTCATCCAAACTTTGCTTCCTTGAGCTTGATTATTTCTTGAGCATATGGTGTGTTCTTTAAGATTCTTAGCTTAACAGATAAATATGATCTTGCATCTAGACTAAGTTTAAGGATGAATAATTTTTGATGGACTTATGAAAGTAGATCACCTAATTTTTGCAAAAAATATTTCAAAAATTGTATCTCTTTCTCAAAATGTGCTTTTCAAAACACTAACATTTCTCTTCTTTCTTCGGAATTTTGTACTGAAAATTCTCAGAAGACAAAACTTCTCCTCTAGGGGAAACTTAGAGGTTTAATGGCTTACTGCACACGCTCAGTGCAGTCGCGTCACCTGTGAAAGTGGTGTAATAAACTTGTAGCTAGTTTATCTTTGTTTGTTTTGCTCGGGGATGAGCAAAAGGATAAGAATGTGGGTGTGATTAGTGTTCATTTTTGCATTTATTTCATCAAAATTTCCCATTTTTAGTGATATTATTCTGTTACTAATAAAACTTATCTTTTATTTTTTAGGTCCAAATCTTAATGAAGAAGAAAGCCCAAGACCCTAATTAATTTAGGGATATTTGTGAAGATTAAAGAGAGCCCAAATCATGAAGTAGGCCTGTCAACGGGTCGGGTTCGAGGCGGTACATACGGGACCATATCCGAACCCATTTACCCAAGATAGTACCATACCCGACCCGTTTACCCACGGGTCTAGAAATTAAGCTCCCATACCCGGACCCGCTGTACCCGTGGGTCCAGACCCGTTTACCCGTACCCGAAAAACTGACCTACTTAAAATATAAACAGTAATCAACTATACATGAAACCAAGATGCTTACAGCACTTGCTTGCTGCATTCAAAGAAATACTAACACTGATGTTATATAGCAATTTCCAGAGAAATTAAAAGCAAGTGTTGCTGCATTCAAAGAGTATTACACATCCAAAGAATATAAAACATCCAAAGAGTATTACACATAAACAGCACTTGCTTGCAGCTTTCAAAGAAATACTACAATTTTCAGAGAAATTAAAAGCAAGTGTTGCTGCATCTCAGTCTTCACTTAATCAACATATTAAACTTGATACAAATAGAAAAAAATTAATATGTTTAAAGCATAAACAGTAATTACAGTTCATGGTAACATGCATCTCAGTCTTGTACTTGATACAAATACAAAAACAAAAACAAAAACCAGCTAAAGTTTAAGTTTATAAAATACAAAAACAACTACTTGATGAAATTTAATTTGATATAAATACAGAAATAGATGCATCGGTCTTGATACGAATACAAACATATAAACATGGTGAGGTTTAGTCATCAAGTATCAATCTTCCACTTTGAGTCACAACAGAAACATTATTGCAGTTGAGGATGTTGGATGCATTGTGCACGTCTTTCTTCATCTCTACCACATGATAACAAAGAAATAATTAGAGCATGCCTTTTTTTTTGCTGAGAAAGAAGCTGGAGAAGCATCATTTCAAATATGTATGGGAATGGAGAATTGGTATATACATGTACTGAATAAGCTATAAACTGTGTAGGAGTTATTATTATTTTTCTTCTTCGTATCTTTAAACAAATAAAGGAATCGAGTTCCTGAGTGATCAAATGTTCAATGTGTTTTTGTTTCAAAAACTGCAGTTAATCAAATGTTCACATTTCGTAACTCAAATCTTGAACGCGAGTCACATATAGTCCCATAGCTAAAGTGAAGCATAGGAAATGTGAATGGGCTAAATATTACAAACCAAAAATTAAACATAATTAGACAGACATGGTTATTTTTCCAACTGAAAGACCTAAAGTTTTGCAGTAGTAAGGATTTAAATATGATTTTTATTCCAATTTATTTAATTCAAAAGCACATCAGTCTCTCAAGAATCTATTCTTAAAAACTGTTCTCATATAGTTGTCTAGTTGTCTCTCTTTCAATATACTGAATAAAATCACATTACTCTCCTAAGATATTTGATACATTGTCACTAACTACAAACAAATCATGTCCTTTTGAATTTATAAATCTTACACACAAGCTGCATTTTAGATGTTATCACGCTCCTTAGAATTAGCTATGCAAGGAGGAACACAGAAGAAACTTACATTAACAGGAAACTAGCCATTGGGTCTAAGCAAACTAATAAACAGGATTATAAGCCAAAATGCTAGTAAATACCCCCCAGATTAACATATCTTAGGTTAATATTCGAATCTCAACGTGCTTAATCTCACTGAGAATGAGAAGAACTCTTGAATCTACTGCTCTTCACTAAATCTGAGACAGAACCCTAAAAAATTAGATCAAATCAAATCCAAAAAACATTAAAAATCCTAACTTTCAACTCCAAAAAAATTTATAAAATTAAAAGAAATTGAATTCTGATGTGGATCTCCATTTCCTATTTAGAGGCACAGGTTAGTGAATAGGAATGCTTGTGATTTAGATAAAGAAAGAAGAATAAATAAAATAGTCAATGGCTTTATAAAATCTAAGCTAGCAAAGAAAATCCAGATCACCTAAACTATGACAGTGGCACCGCCGCGGCCGCCTGGCTCCTTCTGATGGCGATCGAAAGTTAACTAAGATGAGAGGGAAGCTGAGCGAGTGAAAGGGAGCTCGGGAGGCGGCGAATAGAGGGCAATTGAGAGTGAGGACGCTGGACGCGGCGACGCGCGAGGTGGCGATGATGCTGCTGGTGCTGGCTCAGAGTGCGCCAAGGAGAGAGAGTGAGAGAGAGAGTGAGAGGGGGGAGGCAGCTTGGAGAGGGAGGATTACTGGATGAGATCTGAGAGTGTGCGGTGGGTGTGGCGAGAAGAGGCAGGATGAGAAAGAGATTGGAGATCTAGGGTTCTTCTCTCACCTCTAAATTAGCATTTATATTGGGTTTTGAAGCGGGTACACAGGTAAACAGGCCTGGCTCAATGAAATTCATACCCAACCCATTAACTAGTCGGGGAAACAGGTACACGAGTGTGCGGGTCCGGGTCCAAAATAACGTTTCCCATACCCGTGTAATCTGATCGGGTCTGGGTCGGGTCCGGGTCCAGACCCGACCCGTTGACAGGCCTATCATGAAGCCCAATTCTGCTAACAAACCAGGGAATATTCAGAGAATGGAACTTCTACAAGGACACCTGAGCAGAGACAACCTGGCACACTCTGGCGCTGGCCTAACGATCGATTGCCGCGCTTCCGCAACCAAAGTCGCGTTTCCGTGGCTTAATCCTGGCCGTTGGCGCAGCGATTCTTCTACGGATGAGATTGAGTAGAGCTAGGGTTTTTGTACTATAATACCCTATCTGGATATCTAAGAGATGAGCTAGGAAATCTTTTAGTATTTTCTCTTAGGATTTTTGTTTAGATATCTCTTGTATTTCTCTTGTTTTAGTCTAGAAATTAGAGGGGGAGAGAGAGTGTGTGAAAGTTCTGTATTGGATCAGTGACAAATCTATACAAGATTGTTTCATCTTCTTCCTCTATTTTCATTGCTCTTTTACTTGCTTTTTCTTCTTCCTTGCAAATAGTATAGAATAACTACTTTCTTACTCTTTCTTTCCATAAATAGCCAACTTCTCTATTTGCATGGCTAACTAACTACTAACCCACTAATCTCTAACTACTTGATTTCTAACCCACATGATTAATGAGCATCACAATGAGCCTTGCGTAAGAAAGAGCTATGGATGACTTATGATGAAGGGTTCTAACTCTAACACACTAACATGTAAGCTAATTTTCATATTTCATATTTAACTATGTGTTCTTGATGATCTATTGATGTACTAATCTTGCTTTGATTGATGAGTTAGAGACTACCCATTCATCCTTACCGATATCGATTGTGCACTTGTAATTCACCCTATTCTCGTCTCAAAACGGATCTTGATGGGTGACATTCGAGTTTTTGCCGTGTAACGCGAGGTAATGGGGGAAGAACTTTCATTCGAATTTCACATGACATGTTCTCAAAGCACAAGAATAGTGAAGGCCAAAGATCCATTGTGAGGCTCTATCATCAAGAAAGTTAGCGATTAGTGAGAACAATTAGTAAGAGGTTAGCCATGTATTTTACCATCTAAAAAGAAAACTCTTCTTTTTTCTCTTTTCAAAACTTTGCTCTCTAAGTTTTCTTTCTAAAAACCATCTTTTCAAATCTTATTTCATTTTTCATTTTCTTTACGAACTTTTCTTTCATTTTGAAGTTTTTTCAAAACCATTTTTTTTCTTTTTCAGAACTTGTTTTCTACCGCTTCATAACTTCTTCATTCGCATTCCATTTCTACTTTATAGTTTCACAAGCCACTATTTTACTTTGTTTTCACATACCATCAACCAATATTCCCTCTCTTTTATTTTCTTTAAAATTTTTTTGAAACAAAAGAAGAATTTCTCAAAATAAATACAAAACCAAACACATGCAACTATCGCTTCCCCTCCTTGTGGACACGACTCGTTTAGCTTCTTAGCTATAATGATAGTTTAGAGGAAACAGTAGTCTCATCTTGAGCACACATTTCACAATTCAAATCACACATTTTTCATGTACAATTTTCCTACGAACAAATTTTTTGGCGCCGTTGTCGGGGAGGGGTTACGGTTTTTGTTTGGACTAAAAGAATTTTCTTTGTTTCTGTGTAAAGGTTCTGGGAAAAAGAAAACAAGCAGCATAAACATATAAGTAGTCTTGGGCGTCTACTCCAAAAATCAGAGATCAAGTACCCTCAGTATTGTCGCGTTTCCGCGACCAAATCGCGTTTCCACGGCAATCTGAGTTAACTACTCACAGATTTTTTTGCAGGGTTCCTGGCTTTGCAAATTTAGCTTTCTACAAGCATTACTTTTGTTGTATGTCACACCTTGTACCTGCTAATAAATCAACAATAAAATGTTTATTGCAAATTTAAAAATCGGTTTAGACTCTTGCATCTAGGGCACATGTCTTTACTATTCATTTACATTACTGTTGAAGAGTGCTGGAGAAAGGTACGTCTGCATTACATATAGAATAGGATCAACATCTTGGATGATTTATTCACTTTTAATGTATCTTGTTCTGAATATCCTGCACACCTGAACAAAATTGACATTAAGGGCAAAATCCAATAAAGAAGAGAAGGTAGGAAGTTATTACCGTCCCTCAGCCCAGAAATAATCTCCAAGTGCACCCACAATCTCAAGCCTTAACTAAAAATTGATAAAAGTTATCCCCTAAGGACATCTCAGACTCATAGGAGATTGACCGAGGATGAAACTTATAAGAGCCATACCCTTACCAAATCGGTGTCTAAGGTTGGGGATTAAGAGGTTAAGCCTCGAATATCCGGTGGTTTGGCATAATTAAGGCCCTTGCTTATATACGGATACCTCTCACTGCATTTTGCCCCTACCTGACCGATTAGCTCGTAGTCGGGTTCATACAACAACCTCCCCTGAGTAGTCGCCTATTTAAGAGTCGTCTAGGTCCAGGAACCTTAGACTAAGACTTGGTGATTTTCTCTTTCTTTGTGATTGTTTTTCTTTATTTTTGTTTATTTGTTGTTCGAACGTTGATTGTGGTGTGATCTGTATGCAAGAGTGGTCAAGGGACCCAATTTCAGTAAGATTAGTTAGGAACACTCCGCATACACCTGCACCACCACCAAAGTTTACTCCAGTCATGGCGAACCACGTATCTCTTTAGGACAAGTTTTACCCCATAAGGACATCACTTCCATCTTGCATTAGGTTACTAGAGGCAAACAGTAATAACTTTGAGTTAAAATCCCAGTTCATAAACACTCTTCCTAGATTCTACGGTTTAGAATCTAAGGATGCATACTTCTTTATTAGGGAATTTGAAGAAGTATGCTTGATGATGCAGTTTCCGCAGCTGGGGAAGACACTGTAAGACTAAGGTTCATCCCATTTGCGCTAAAAGATCTAGCCAAAAGTGGTTGTATAGTCTAGTGGTTGATTCAATCTCGACATGAAAAGATTTTGTCAAAGTGTTCTTAAAAAATTTACCCCATCCAAAAAACCGCTTTAATTAGAAAGAACATCATGCAGTTTAAACATGAGATCAGTGAACCATTCTGGAAGCTTCAAGTGCTTTAAGGGCTTACTTGTCCAGTGTCCCCACCATGGAATAGAGAAGTGACGGCAATGTCAGATTCTCTATGACGGTCTTGATTACCTAACCAAAACCCTTCTTGAAATTATGTGTCAAGGAGAATTCTTAAAGAAAGATGAGAAGCAGGGATGGGACTTATACGAAGACTTAGCTGAAAAAATAATCCAGTGGGAATCATGTTCAAATAAGTCTAAAAATCAGAATCCAATAACTTTCGAAACCGGACTCCACTCAATAGAATCCTCTATAGTTGCAGAAGCCAAAATTTTCCAACTTGATGAGGAGGCTAGAACTTTTAGAAGCTAAGGAGAAAAATATGGTAAACCAAGTCAACCCAACCCAAATGCCAAATCCAGGTTGCATTTATTGCCATGCACTGAACCATGTCTTCGTAGAGTGTCCATTTACCTAGCTCAGGAAATGTTACCTGACAACATGAATCCAGCATTTGCTAAACCGAATAACAATTCATACTCCAAAACTTACAATCCGGGATGGAGGAATCATCTCAATTTTTTATGAAGTCAGAACAGTCATAAGCAGTACAGATCAAATTTTCATAATCAATTTTCTGCTCATAATTATCAGCCCAATTTTCAGCCAAATTTTCAGCATCAAGCTCCACAACATTCTTTCAAAATCCTCTTCCAGAAAGAAAAATGACTGATCTGGAAAGAGCCATGAAAAACTTGTCCAAAACCCAAACTTTAATGATGAACAATCATAATCAGGCCATCAATAGGTTAGAGGTCCAGATTAATCAATTGGCTAACTCACTTAATGAAAGACAGAAAGGGACATTACCGAGCCAATCATTGACTAATCTAAAGAACTTTTTCCCAGTCCATAAGGCTCAAGATAACCAACCAAATCAATGCAATGTTGTTCATATCTTAAGATCAGGGAAGCAAGTGGACAACCAAGTTTCTTCACCACCAGTTACCACCCAACCAAAATCCAACTCAACTAAAGCCTCTGCAAATTTCAAACCAAACACTTCAGAGAATGAAGAAAAGAAAATCAGCTGAAGATGTACATAAGCCTATAGTACCTTTCCCAAATAGGCTAAAAAGCAACAAATTCAATGAACAGATGGAAAAGACTTTAGAAATATTCAGTTAAGTAAAAACCAATGTACCACTTCTTGATGCCATACAATAGTCCCTTCTTATGCAAAGTTTTTGAAAGATATGTGCACCAAAAAAGAAAAACCAAAGTCCCTAAAAAGGTCTTCCTAGCTACAAACATCAGCGAATTGTTATCTGGGCCCATTCCTGTTAAATATAAAGACCTCGGATGTCCAACTATTGCTTGTACAATAGGACAAACCATCATCAACAGGGCACTGCTTGATTTGAGAGCAAGTATCAACTTGCACCCCTTTTCTGTGTATCAACAGCTCGGGTTGGGCGATCTCCGTCCAACACGAGTTATAATTAAATTAGCTGACCGATCAGTGAAAATTCTCAAGGGGAAATCACTGATGTTCTTATTCGGGTCGGGGAGTTCATCTACCCCGTGGACTTTATCGTACTAGAAACACAACCCGTTCTGTATCCAAGATCCTAGACTCTGGTCAATCTAGGTCGACCATTCCTTACTATAGCAAATGTAATAATAAACTATAGGAATGGTTCAATGCGTTTAACATTTGGAGATATGACCAAAGAAGTTAATGTTTTCATTTGAGAAAATAACCTCGGATTCTGAAGACTAAACATTTGAAGTGACCTTGATAGAAGGCTTAACAAGTGAACATGAGGAGGAACTGAAATATGAACCTGAGTATAAGTTCGAACTGGAGTCGGGCGACTTTAATCTCGACCAAATTGTCGATTCTGCAGTAGAATGGGCCACAACTCCAATCCCTTTGAGTCTTGAACCAATAGACTTACCCTCAACTTAATATTATCCTTCCTCTGAATTGAAGGCTCTCCTCAATCATCTCAAGTATGTTTACTTGGGAGAAAGGAAGCTCTCTCGCTTACCATCGCTTCTCATTTAACTGAGGAACAAGAAGAAGATCTTGTCGTGTTGAGGGACAACAAAGAAGCCATTGGTTGGACATAGCTGACATTAAGGATTTAGCCAATCAACTGTTCAACACCGCATCCATCTGATTGAAGAGTCCAAACCAAAACGTGAACCACAGCTAGGTTGAACCCGATAATGCAAGAAGATGTTCGAGTAGAATACTCAAGTTAGTAGACAATGGGATCATTTATCCCATATCTAATAGTCAATGGGCTAGCCATGTCCACGCTGTGCTCAAAAAGTCTGGTTTTAGAGTGGTAGAAAATGAGAAAAAAGAATTAGTACAAACATGTTTTCCCACGAAGATTCGAGTTTGCAATGATTATCGTAAATTGAATTTTGTCACTTATAAAGACCACTTCCCTCTTCCATTCATTGATCAGATGTTGGAAAGACTGGCAGGACATGAATACAATTATTTTCTGGATGTGTATTTCGGGTACAATCAAATACCAATTGCCCCTGAAGATCAAGAAAAAATCACATTCACCTGTCCATTTGGGATGTTTGCATACCGTAGAATGCCATTTGGGTTGTGCAACGCCCCAATGACGTTTCAACATTGCATGCTTAGCTTGTTCTCGGACATGGTGGAACATTTTCTAGAATTATTCATGGACGATTCCTTAATTTATGAAGATTCTTTTGACCAATGCTTGCATCATTTAGAACTAGTTCTGAAACGATGCACTGAGAAAAACCTCACACTCAATTGGGAAAATATCATTTCATGATCAAAAGAGAAATCGTTCTAGGGCATGAAATTTCTAGATCCGGGATAGAGGTTGATAAGCAGAAGTAGAAGTGATTGCCAAACTTTCTGAGCCAAAATGCATTAAAAACATCAGATCTTTTCTAGGGCATGCCAGATTCTATAGAAGATTCATCAAAGAGTTTAACAAGATTGCTACACCATTGACGAATCTATTAGTAAAGGATGTGCCCTTCTATTTTGACGATGGATGTCTAAAAGCATGGGAGAGATTGAAACAAGAACTTATCTCTGCTCCAATATTTCAGCACCTGATTGAACAAAACCATTCGAAATCATGTGTGATGCCTCTGATTTCACTATCGGCGTTGTTATAGGACAGTGCATTAATAATAGGCAGCACATGATTTATTATGCGAGTAGAACACTGAATGACGCACAACTCAATTACACTACGACTGAAAATGAGTTTTTAGCCGTAGTATTCGCGTTGGAAAAAATTTCGACAATACCTACTCGGATTCAGAACAACTGTGTTCACGGATCACTCCGCGCTAAGGTATCTTATGGCAAAGAAGAACGCTAAAGAAAGACTCATTCGTTGGATCCTTCTTTTGCAAGAATTTGACCTCGAAATAAAGGATAAGAAAGGCGTGAAAAATATTATGGCGGATTATTTGTCCCGCATCCCTAATGCACCTGTGGAAGTAACATCGATAAATATAGATTTCCTGACGTGCACATTCTATCTATGTGTAACGAGCCCTGGTATGCAGATATTCTGAACTATCTTCCTACCGAGCAAACACCTTCTGATTGCCCTTCTGATTGGTCAAATCAGGATAAACATCATTTTTTTTACTCAGGTACAATTTTTCTTTTAGGAAGAACCGTATCTCTTCAAATGTTGTCCTGATCAAATCATAAGAAGGTGTCTTCCTAAGGATGAACATATGAGCGTGTTGGCATTTTGCCATGAGCTTGCGTGCGGTGGACACTTTGGTCCACACAAAACTGCTGAAAAAGTCTTGCAGAGTGGGTTCTATTGGCCTTTTATTTCAAAGACTCTTTCAATTTTTGTATGTTGTGCAAAAACTGCCAATTGATGAGTAGGATTTCTAGAAGAGACATGATGCCCTTAACCCTCATTCTAGAATTAGAGATTTTTTATGTTTGGGGCATCAATTTTATGGGACTATTTTCTAGTTCATTTGGTAACCAATACATTTTGATTGCTGTGGACTATGTGTCGAAATGGGCAGAAGCAGTACCAACAAGGACAAATGACAACAGGGTTGTTGTCAAATTTCTGAAGGAGAACATCATCTCTCGCTTCGGTGCCCCCCGTGCGATTATTAGTGACAACGGATCTCATTTCTACAATAGGGCTTTTGGAGCCCTAGTGCGTAAATATTGGATATCTCACAAATTATCCACGGCGTATCATCCTCAAACTAACGGACAGGTTGAGGTTAAAAATAGACAGATAAAACTCATACTGGAAAAAATTGTAGGACAAAACTGAAAGGATTGGTCCGTAAAGTTATAGATGCACTATGGGCTTATCAGACTGCCTTTAAGACTATTCTCGGTATGTCTCCATATCGAGTAGTATTTGGGAAACCTTGCCATCTGTCAGTTGAACTGGAATACCATACTTTGTGGGTAATTAACAACTAAAATTTTGATTTGGACAAAGCTGGTGATCTACAGAAACTACAGATTTCAGAGTTAGAGGAGATATGAAATGAAGCTTATGACAATGCTAAGATCACCAAGAGCAGGACTAAAATCTTTCATTACCGGTCCATACATCGAAAGAATTTTGTCCCAAGACAAAAGTTCTGCTTTACAATTCTAAACTTCATCTCTTTGCTGCAAAAACCCCGATGGTCAGGACCTTTCACGGTACAAACTGTATTCCCACACGGTGCAGTAAAAAATTTTGATCTGAAGAACGGCCAAGTTTTCAAAGTAAACGGACAAAGACTCAAGCCATTCTTGACCACCGAACTGGAGTCAGATGTGGATAAGGTAATTGGTCTTTGTGACCCATTTTATTGCTGACCCTGGATTGCATTGTGTTTCCCCCTTCACTGTAAATAGATAAATCATTCAATAGAAACTAAAAAAATAAAAAAATAAATAATAATAATAATAATAAATAATATATATACACACACACACAAAACTAATCCATCAAATAAAACATAAAATCCCATCTTAGAAATTCCTATTTCTAAGAAAGAGTAAAAAGGAAACTGAATTTTCACCCTCCTATATAATTCCTCTTCATCTCTCTCTCGTGCCTTCAAACTGAAAAACAAAACCTAGATCTAAAGTAAGAGTGAGTCGGTCAGCGCATCAACCACTGAAATGCCTTCCCCAGATTCCACAACTCTGCCGCAGTCACTCCTTAAAACTCGCATTTCCGCGGCCATATTCCAGTCCCAGTGATGCCGCCATCATTCAACCTAATCGATCTGAATAGTAGATCTCAGATCTACTGTATCTTCTAGAGTTGGTCTGCTCAGACTACGAGAGGCAGTCTTTGGATTGAGTTCCCCTCACGATTTTTGGGGGAGGTTTGCACATATCTTTCCATATTCTTGCTTTCTAGTCTTTGAATATCATGGCCCTAACGATCTTTGCTGAAAGGGATTTCTTTAGGATATATACTGATGCTAATCAATATGGCCATATTTTCATAGATAGAATAAGAGAGAGAGAGCAATTGGTATTCCATGGTCTATGATAATACCGATTTATATGCATTCTATTGCCCTACACTTGTCTAACAATTATATATGAGAATAGATACCTTCACATTAGACATAGACAGTAATTGATTCATGGTTCATTTTGACTCTGGAGATTTCTTAATCACATTAGACACAATAGCTGAGGTTACACAGATCCCCAGTCTACCCCAGCACACCGAACCCCTACCACTAATTGATTACATGACTATTATGGGGGTACGGTGCATGCAGTTAAATTATAGTATCAATGCAAGCTCCACGTTCTGTAATGTACCTTGCGTTGGACGATAGATCCAACGCAACATCCTTGGCCTTGACCATACCTTATCCTTCAACAGACCGGTGCTACAAATCATTCACAGTTTTTTGTATAGACATCACCCGGTCTGTTTGAACACAATCATTTTGCAAAACCTAATCTCTAACTCCCAACGCACACGGGGCGCGAAGTATTAACACCCTGTTTTTATTACCCGTCTGTGCAGAAATTTTCTACCAGACGAGAAATTTTCGGCATATGACCGAGTCTTCGTGACCCCTGAGATGATCACGAGTGCGTACAATAGTTGCCTCCATTCGATATGGACACCTACTATTATACCTGAGGATATACCAACTGATTCCTCTTCTGAGGAACAGATGGAGGAGGAGGACGATCCCGAGTTCTAGCGCCAGCCACCACGTACAGATGCTCATTCTTTCATATCTTCCATTTAGAAAGGCATGAAGAAGACTTTTAAAGGACAGACTTGGCTCCGTAGACAGTTGGAGGAGCAGACCTCTCGGTTAAACAGTATTGAGGAGGGATTGAGGCGCTCACGATCGGCCGGTCCAAGCACTTCGACCGGACTGAGTCGACGACAGAGGTGATGTTGTACTTTTACCATTTCATGCATTCTGCATTCATATCATACATTGGGGATAATGCATGAGGTAGATAAGGAAGAGGATACAAACATAAGATTTTCTTCTTTTTAGGTTTATTTTCGAGGTTTTCTTTCTTTCTTTATAGGAACTAAAAAAAAACTTTTGAATAAAGGGTAACAATTTTGATTTATTTTTAAGAAAATTTAGTTAATCTTTGGAATTAGGAAACTAAAAATAATGATTTCTTAAACATAGTCAAAATAAAGGATCTTGTTTAAATATTATAGAATAAGAACAAGAATTGGATAAATAATATGATCTTACATATTAACCTTAGAAAATATGCACTTCACACTTACATATTTTGAGATGGAAACAAAGACCTAAAATGTCATAAAAATATATATAATAAAAAATAAATAAAATATATTGTATATATGAAAACCACTTATTAAGCTGATTAAGTGCCTTAGGAAGTATGAATAGCCATACCTAACGGGGGTCAAAAGAAACAAATAATCCCCCTTAGTTTTGTAGCCTTATTTACTCAAGTCCTTAAACCCAATGGATGTTTTCTCATCTGGTGTCCTCAGACCATCTAGTCTGAGAGTCATCGGTCAAAGGCTCACTACCCAGGTAAGCTAGAAAGCCTAAGAAAACTAAGGGAATAAAAATATATACTAAATAAATAAAAATATATGGCAAATTGGTTGGAGTTGAAATCTCAAAAATTCGCACTATTACAAGTGCATTGATTGATACACAATATTGCATATTTTACCACATAATCCCCATGCATATTGCAAATAAATATATGATTTTTACTCATCTTCTCTATATATTTGCAGGTTCACACTCTAATGGAGAGATAGCCCATTAATCACTTTAATTAGCAATAATTAAAGGGATTAAATTCAAGATTAAGATAAGCCTAAGATTTGAATTCAAGATCCAGAGAGATCCGCGTAACAACTGAAGATTCCAGAAGGCCACGTGGATAACAACTTCATAACAAACTTGTAACAAAAATTTGGGATCCAACGGCCACAAAAGTGCCGCGCCTTGCCGCGGATCCACCGCAAAATCTGGGCCATTCAATCCCAGATTTCTATCACCTGTTCATCTTCTGAAGAGTTCTCTCAGGGCCTATAAATATTGGACCAAGGACCTGCAAGAAAAAACTGATCAGAGAAGAGAGAGAGATTAGTGTAAAGCTTTGTATTTTTTGTTAGTTTTTCTCTAGGATTTTTGTAGCTCTCTATGATCTTCTTCTTCCCTAGATACTTTGTAAAAGAGAGAGATTGTGAGAGAGAGCTTGTGTAATCAAGGTGTGACAACTTGAAGCAACAAGGATTCATCCATTCTCCTTCCTCTACTTGAGCTTGGTTCTAGTTTACTTGCTTTCTTTACTTACTTTCTTTACTTTCTTGCACTCTTACTTCATGTTTTGTTTTGCTTTTATAATGGCTAGTAGTAGCTAATTCTTTCTCCATGTACTAGCTAACCACTAGCCTTGCTATCTTCACTAACTCATGGGTGATTGCTTTATTTCATCTTGCAAGTGTATGATCTTCTCTTCTCCGATGGGTTTTCTTTCATTACTTGGCAAGTATCTTGTTGTAATTCTCCATATGATTCATGTGTGCCTCATTTAGAGCCTTGTCTTTGAACAAGTGCCTTGATGGAACATGGAGATGGATCACCAATATGCTATTTGATGTACAACTTCTTTAAGTCCATTATTGAATGTTGTATGTTCTTCATTTGCATCCCTTGAGTGTAGCTCTTTTGATTCCATTATTGAAAGTCTAACTTGTAGGCCTATGACATCTATGGAGGCTACAAGACAAGTCCAAGAATGAGCTCCCGTCATCCAAGTGGGAAGGTAATTAGACCAACACGCAAGACAAATCTATGCCGATGAATCAACATGAGGCACGCATTCACTATCACGGAGTTTAGTAAGTCTTTAGTAAGGTAGTAAGGTTAGCTAGTCATGGTTTTCTTTTATTCAAAGTCTTTTCAAAGTTTTCTTTTCTTTTTAGTGTGAAACCAAAGCAAACCTCTTCTTGATTTCTTTTTACATTTTCCACCATGAACATATCCATCCATTCTTTCACTTCTTTTTCATTTGATTCTTTATTCTTTTAAGCATAGAAGAATTCTCGTTTTACATCTTCACTACTATTCGTAACGCTTCCATCGCTAGCTCTCCCTGAGAATCGACTCGGTATAGCCTTATGCTATAACGGAGATAGGAAAGGGTATATTAATCATCTTTCATACATTTGTGGAGTAATCAAAGGCACTTGAGGTTGTTTCTAAACCTTCTCATTTTACATAATATTTGTGCTAAAATTCCACACAACTCTTTCCCAATCAAATTTTTGGCGCCGTTGCCGGGGAGAGCAACGGATTTTCTTTAAAGTGAAGAACTAAACGAATCTTCTTCTCTGTTGCAGGTTACAGGAGAAGAAAACAGGAAAATTTGCATTGCAGTATACATATAAGTGGACCTGGGCCTCTGCTCTCGAAAGCAGAGACCAGGATCCCTCAGTTTTGCCGCAGATTCGGGAATTTTGCCGCAGATCTGCGGCAATACTGAGCTCACTACTGACCTAATTTCTGCAGGGCTTGCTTCTCTGCAAAATACATCTGCTGATATACATAATTTCATGTATTCTTCACCATACTCCTGCTTAATTAAACAACAGTAAAAAATTGGTTTTAATCGTTAAAAGTTGATTAGACATTTGCATTTCTAGGCACGTGTCTTTTCAATTCATTTACTTTTACTGTTGAAGAGTGCTGGAGGCAAGGTACGTTTTGCATTGCATTTAGACTAGGAATCATCTCTTGCTTGATTTTCATGCTTTGAGTGAATCCTTGTTATCTATCTTGTACACTTGCACAAATCAATTCTAAGGGCATAACCCATAAAAAAGATAAGGTGGGGAGTTCATTACCCTTTCCTTAGCCCGAAAATCATTTTCCCACGCACTCACAATCCCAAGCTTGTAAATAAAATTTGATAGACGTTGGCCCTAGGGACATCCGGACTCACTTAGGAGATTATCCTAAGGGGGAAAAGTGTTGGAAATTGACTTTTGTAAAATCGGTGTTTAGGAAGGGATTGAGGGCCGAAAGCCCGAAGGTTGCTGGTTACTTAATTAAGGAACGTCTCTGACGGAAAACCTCCCACCAACCTTACCCTTTCCTGGCTGATTCGCTTATAGTCAAAGTCTACACTAAACCTCCTGTGGACGATCTAATTGTTAGGAGTCGTCTAGGTCCAGGATCTTAGATAGCTTGGATTGATTTTTTCTTTTATTGTTTGTTATTTTTCCTTTCTTTTTCGCTGGTGTGATCGGTGCACGTTGTTTGTGATTGTATATACTAGAGTGGTTCCGTAATCCAAATTCTTTCTACACTTGCACTTACACAACCACTTGTCATTATGGCAAACAACGTCTCACTTCAAGATCGATTCTATCCGATTCGCACCTCCCTCCCATCGTGCATTCTTCTCCCCGAGCCTAATGGAAATCACTTCGAGCTGAAACCTCAATTCATTAGTACACTTCCCCGATTTCATGGTCTAGAGTCTGAGGACGCGTACCTCTTTATTCGTGAGTTTGAAGAGGTATGCCAAATGATGAGAATTTCCCAACTGACCGAGGATGCTGTTAGGTTACGGTTCATACCGTTTGCACTTAAGGATTTAGCTAAGAAGTGGCTTTACAATCTTCCCGTCAGTTCCATATCTTCTTGGGATGATTTTGTTAAAGTCTTTCTTAAGAAATTCTATCCTATCCACAAAACAGCCCTCATGCGCAAGAATATCATGCAATTCAAGCAGGAACCTAATGAACCTTTCTGGAAGTATCTTGAGCGTTTCAAAGACCTTCTAGCCCTGTGTCCCCATCACGGCATAGAGAAATGGCGTCTATGCCAGATTATCTATGACGGTTTAGATTACCAAACGAAACCCTCTTGGAATCCATGTGCCAAGGGGAATTCTTGAAGAAAGATGAACATCAGGGGTGGGATCTCTTTGAAACCCTAGCTGAGAAAACCATTCAGTGGGAGTCATGCCCTGATGACCGACTCCCACCACTTCCAGAACTGGTACACACTCCATAGAATCCTCTATAACTGCAGAAACCAAGATCACACAACTGATGAAGAGGATAGAACTGCTTGAGTCAAGAGGAAATTCTGTTGTCAATCAGGTCAACCCATTACCTGTCATAAATCCGGGTTGCACCAACTGTCATGACCTTAGCCATGTTTTTGAGGAGTGTCCTTTGTATCAGCCCCAATCATATCGGGAGAACCTGAATGCAGCATTTACCAGACCCCCATACTCCAACACATACAATTTAGGATGGCAGAACCATCAAAATTCTTTGTGGAGTCAGTCTGGTCCTGAGCATTATAGACCACCACTTCCACATCCATATTATGCTCAGTTTCACCCATCCAGTTTCAATCAAGATTCACTGTATGTTCATCCATCTCAAAGTCCACCACAGTCACAACCATATCAGTACCCACCATTCTACCAATCACAATTCCAGTCTCCATACTATCAACATCCACCCCAGAATGATTCAGAAATATCAGAGTTGAGGAAAATGCTAGAAACCTTTACAAAGAACCAGGAGCAGGAGTTGAATAAAGTTAAGGTCCAAATTGAGCAATTGGCTGAGAGACAAAAAGGAATATTCCCAAGCCAGCCATTGCCAAATCCCAAACACCACTTCCCTTTGAATGAAGTGGAAGATTCAGGACCCAGTCAATGTCATGCTATTCATACCCTGAGATATGGAAAACAAATAGACAATAAGGTTTCTAATCCACCATCTCATCCAATACCAAAGCCAACACATCAAATCCCAATACAACCAACTTCTGACAACCCATCCTCTAGTTCAGAGCCATCCACTTCAAAAGCCAAAGGGAAAGAAAAGGTAGATGAGCAACCTTATATGCCTAGAGTACCATTTCCAAATAGGCTTAAGAATCCCAAGACAAATGCTCACATGGAGAAGATAAAAGAAATGTTCAATAAGGTCCAAATCAATGTCCCTCTTCTTGATGCCATACAACAAGTGCCATCATATGCTAAATTCTTAAAGGAACTGTGCACCAAGAAGAGGAAAACACAAGTCCCTAAAAAAGTCTTCCTAGCATCATCCATCACTGAGTTGCTCACTGGTCCAATTCCTTAAAATACAAAGACCCAGGGAGCCCCACCATTTCATGCATCATAGGACAGACTACCATAAATAGGGCACTTCTTGATTTGGGGGCCAGCATCAATCTCCTACCTTTTTCTGTGTACCAACAATTGGGGCTAGGTGATCTCTGTCCTACCCAAATGACTATCCATTGGCTGACCGCTCTGTTACTAGACCCAAGGGGGAAATACATGATGTCCTTATCAAAGTTGGAGAATTCATTTATCCTGTTGACTTTGTAGTCCTTGAAACAAAACCTGTGTTAAATTCTAATCAAAGGGCTCAAACTCCAGTCATTTTGGGACGACCATTCCTGGCTACTGCAAATGCCATCATTAATTGCCGGAATGGATCAATGAGGTTGACTTTTGGTAATATGACACATGAACACAATGTCTTCCACACACAGCCTCACAAAACAAAAGATCAAACATTTGAGGTTAGCTTTATTGAGGACAATTGTGAGGATTCAAAAGATGAGTCACAATTCTGTGATTCTCTTCAAGAACCTCCAATTGATATATCTTTTGAAGACCTGTTTGCTGATGAGATCATGTGTCTAGATGAGTCCACTCGGGGTCAGTTAACTGATTGCATACTTCCGGATGTTGACTTGAGTTTTGAAGAATTATATGGAGAGGAGTTAAAATTTCTAGATATTGGAAGTGATGAGATTCAAAGTGAGAGTGGTGAAAAGGCATTTGTTTGTGAACAATGTGGTGGAATGAGTATGAATGATAATAACAATCAATTGAATCTGGAAACACCTAAGGCTAACAAAATTCATACCGTTTCCCAACTAAGCTCACGAAAGCAGACGCATTGGAACGATGGGAAACGGGCCAGAGGAAAACGACCAAAAGCCTAGGTAATGGTTACACTTGTATATACTCTTTGTAAATAATTTTTTGCACTTTTTTTGTAAATAAAAGTTTCTTACCTCTTACCTATTTCATGCATACATATATCATGATGCATTGAGGACAATGCATGAAATAAGTGTGGGGGAGGGTTTACTAACATAGAGTTTTTAGATTTTCTTTCTTTTACACTTCTTTTAGAGTTTTTAGACTTTCTTTCTTTTACATTCCTTTTAGAAAAAATAAAAAATAAAAAAAAAAACTTTTTGAAATAAGAGACAAAGTTTTGATCTATTTTTAAGAAAATTAAGATGTATCTTAGAAATTAAGAAAGCCTTAATTATGACATCTTAAACCTAGTTGAAATAATAGATCTTGTTTGAGATTATAGGCTAAGTAAGTAAAATTGGTGAGATATTTTTATCTTGAATTTTTTGCCTTAGATTGTATGCACTTCACACTTACACATTTCTTGGGATGGAAACAAAGACCAAAATGCCATATAAATAAAAAAAAGAAAAAAAGAAAAAAAAATATAAATAAAACATCACCTATTAAGCTGGAGAATTGTGCCTCAAGAAGCATGGTTACTCACGCCTAACGGTGATCTCACTTATTAAGCTGGATAATTGTGCCTCAAGAAGCATGATTATTCACGCCTAACGGTGATAAAATAAATAATCCCCTTTAGTTTTGTGGCCTTTTTACTCGAGACCTTAAACCCGAGGGATGTTTTCTCATCTGGTGCCCTAAGACCGACTGGTTTGGGAGTCATCGGTTAAAGGCTCATTACAAGGGTGAACTAGAAAGCCTAAACTAAGGGAAGAAAAAAGAAAAATAAAAAATAAATATATATAAATAAATGGCTTGATGGTTAGAGTTGAAATCCCAGAAATCTTCACTTACACGGTGTGCATACTATCTAGGTTTTATGAAAGATAAAGTATTCAATCCAATTTTGAATTCTTACCTTAATTGAAGACAAGATCTTGCATGGAGACTAAGTTTAAGAAAGAATAATTATAGGTGGACTTATGATCTTAGATCACTTATATTTTTGCGAAAATAGTTTAAAAACATGTCTCTTGTTCAAAATGAATTTTCAAACACTAACATTTGTCTTCTTTCTTTATGGATTTTGTGGGTGTAATCCGCTGAAAACCCTCAGGAGACAACACTCCTCCTCTAGGGTAACCTAGAGGTTTAACGGCTTGTTGCACATGCTCAGTGCAATCGCGTCACCTGCGAAAGTGGTGTAATAAAATTGGTAGTATAATTTTTCTTTTCTTTGTTTTGCTCGGGACGAGCAAAAGAATAAGTGTGGGGGTGTGATTGATACACAATATTGCATATTTTACCACATAATCCCCATGCATATTGCAAATAAATATATGATTTTTACTCATCTTCTCTATATATTTGCAGGTTCACACTCTAATGGAGAGATAGCCCATTAATCACTTTAATTAGCAATAATTAAAGGGATTAAATTCAAGATTAAGATAAGCCTAAGATTTGAATTCAAGATCCAGAGAGATCCGCGTAACAACTGAAGATTTCAGAAGGCCACGTGGATAACAACTTCATAACAAACTTGTAACAAAAATTTGGGATCCAACGGCCACAAAAGTGCCGCGCCTTGCCGCGGATCCACCGCAAAATCTGGGCCATTCAATCCCAGATTTCTGTCACCTGTTCATCTTCTGGAGAGTTCTCTCAGGGCCTATAAATATTGGACCAAGGACCTGCAAGCAAAAACTGATCAGAGAAGAGAGAGAGATTAGTGTAAAGCTTTGTATTTTTTGTTAGTTTTTCTCTAGGATTTTTTGTAGCTCTCTATGATCTTCTTCTTCCCTAGATACTTTGTAAAAGAGAGAGATTGTGAGAGAGAGAGAGAGCATGTGTAATCAAGGTGTGACAACTTGAAGCAACAAGGATTCATCCATTCTCCTTCCTCTACTTGAGCTTGGTTCTAGTTTACTTGCTTTCTTTACTTGCTTTCTTTACTTTCTTGCACTTTTACTTCATGCTTTGTTTTGCTTTTATAATGGCTAGTAGTAGCTAATTCTTTCTCCATGTACTAGCTAACCACTAGCCTTGCTATCTTCACTAACTCATGGGTGATTACTTTATTTCATCTTGCAAGTGTATGATCTTCTCTTCTCCGATGGGTTTTCTTTCATTACTTGGCAAGTATCTTGTTGTAATTCTCCATATGATTCATGTGTGCCTCATTTAGAGCCTTGTCTTTGAACAAGTGCCTTGATGGAACATGGAGATGGATCACCAATATGCTATTTGATGTACAACTTCTTTAAGTCCATTATTGAATGTTGTATGTTCTTCATTTGCATCCCTTGAGTGTAGCTCTTTTGATTCCATTATTGAAAGTCTAACTTGTAGGCCTATGACATCTATGGAGGCTACAAGACAAGTCCAAGAATGAGCTCCCGTCATCCAAGTGGGAAGGTAATTAGACCAACACGCAAGACAAATCTATGCCGATGAATCAACATGAGGCACGCATTCACTATCACGGAGTTTAGTAAGTCTTTAGTAAGGTAGTAAGGTTAGCTAGTCATGATTTTCTTTTATTCAAAGTCTTTTCAAAGTTTTCTTTTCTTTTTAGTGTGAATACCAAGCAAACCTCTTCTTGATTTCTTTTTACATTTTCCACCATGAACATATCCATCCATTCTTTCACTTCTTTTTCATTTGATTCTTTATTCTTTTAAGCATAGAAGAATTCTCGTTTTACATCTTCACTACTATTCGTAACGCTTCCATCGCTAGCTCTCCCTGAGAATCGACTCGGTATAGCCTTATGCTATAACGGAGATAGGAAAGGGTATATTAATCATCTTTCATACATTTGTGGAGTAATCAAAGGCACTTGAGGTTGTTTCTAAACTTTCTCATTTACATAATATTTGTGCTAAAATTCCACACAACTCTTTCCCAATCATGCATATTATCTAAGTTTCTGTGAAAGATAAGATTATTCAATCCAATTTAAGATTCTTACCTTAATGGATAAATAAGATCTTGCATTTAGACTAAGTTTAAGGATTAATAATTTTTATTGGACTTATGAACATAGATCACTTTATTTTTGCAAAAAATATTTCAGAAATTGTATCTTTTTCTCAAATATGTTTTTCAAAATACTAACATTTCTCTTCTTTCTTTGGGATTTTGTGGGTGTAATCCGTTGAAAACCCTCAGGAGACAAAACTCCTCCTCTAGGGGAAACCTAGAGATTTAACGGCTTACTGCACCCGCTCAGTGCAGTCGCGTTATTTGCGAAAGTGGTATAATAAACTTGTAGCTAGTTTATCTTTTGTTTGTTTTGCTCGGGGACGAGCAAAAGATAAGTATGGGGGTGTGATTAGTGTTCATTTTTGCATTTATTTCATCACATTTTCCATTTTTAGTGATATTATTTTTTACTAATAAACTTCTCTTCTATTTTTAGGTCCAAATCTTAATGAAGAAAAAGGCCCAGAACCCTAATTAATTTAGCGATTTTTTGTGAAGATTAAAGAGAGCCCAAACCATGAAGCCCAATTCTGCTAACAACCCAAAGAATATTCAGATAACGAAACCTTCTACAAGGACACCTGGGCAGAGACAACCTGGCTGGCGCTGGCCTAACTGTCATACGATTACTGCACTTCCGTGACCAAAGTCGTGTTTCCGTTGCTTAATCCTGGCCGTTGGTGCAGCGATTTCTTCTACGACTGAGAGTGAGTAGAGTTAGGGTTTTGGGACTATAAATACCCCCTCTGGGTATTCGAGAGAGGAGTTAGAAAATTTTCTAGTATTTTCTCTTAGGATTTTTCTTTAGATATCTCTTGTAATTTCTCTCTTGTTTTTAGTCCAGCAAATTAGAGGGAGAGAGAGTGAAAGTTCTGTATTGGATCAGTGACAAATCTATACAAGATTGTTTCATCTTCTACCTCTATTTTCATTGCTCTTTTACTTGCTTTTTCTTCTTCCTTGTAAATAGTGTAGAATAACTACTTTCTTACTCTTTCTTTCCATGAATAGCTAACTTCTCTATATGCATGGCTAACTAACTACTAACCCACTAATTTCTAACTACTTGATTGCTAACCCACATGAATCAATGAGCATCACAATGAGCCTTATGCAAGCAAGAGCTGTAGATGACTTACGATGAAGGGTTCTAACTTTAACACACTAACATGCAAGCTAATTCTCATATTTCATGCTTAACTATGTGTTCTTGATGATCTATTGATACACTAGGCTTGCTTTATTTGGTGAGTTAGAGATTATCCATTCATCCTTACTGATACTGATTGTGCACTAGTAATTCACCCCATTCTCGCCTCAAAACGGATCTTGATGGGTTGACATTCGAGTTTTTGCCGTGTAACACAAGGTGATAGGGGAAGATCTTTCATTTGAATTCTACGTGACATGTTCTCAAAGCACAAGAATAGTGAAGGCCAAGGATCCATTATAAGGCTCTATCATCAATAAAATTAGCGATTAGTGGGAATAATTAGTGGGAGATCAGCCATGCATTTTCACCATCTAAAAAGCAAACTCTTCTTTTTCCTCTTTTCAAAACATTGCTCTCTAAGTTTCTTTTCTAAAAAATATCTTTTTTTTTCCATTTTCTTTAAGAACACTTCTTTCATTTTGAAGTTTTTCTCAAACCGTTTTCTTTTCTTTTTCACAACTTGTTTTTTACCACTTCATAACTTCTTCTTCCGCATTCCATTTCCACTTTATATTTCCACAAGCCAACCATTTTACTTTGTTTTCACATAATATCAACCAACATTCCCTCTCTTTTATTTTCTTTAAAAATTCTTTGAAACCAAAGAAGAATTTCCCAAAACAAATACAAAACTAAACACATGCTTCTATCGCTCCCCTCCTTGCAGACACGATTCGTTTAGCTTCTTAGCTATAATGATAGTTTTGAGGAAACAATAGCATCATTTTGAGCACACATTTTACAATCCAAATCACACATTTTCGTGCACGATTTTCCTATGAACATGTACATTTCAAAATTTCTGGACTTGGCTCAATCTAAGCTCTGTAGAGAGGATGTCAAAACATCATAGACTGCATAGAAGTCTCAAAATTGTGATATTTTTCTCAAACCTAAAACTAATGATCTAGTTTTGTCTTGTATCCTCAACTAAACCCCTACAACCCATATGTCGTTGGATCCGTATTCGAGTCTATATTTCAGAAATTCTAGTATTGACTCAATTTGTCACGCCCCGTTTTCCAAAATATTCGAAAATGTAATCATGACGAGAGTCGGCGACGTATATACGCGAGAAAAATATCCCATACACGCTAAGCCTAAAGTAACCTGAATAAGCTATATAATCACTATGATGACATGAAAACACTGCAATATAGTATATGAATAACCATATATGATAAAAGATAAATAAAAGAATAAAATAAGTAATGAGTTTAATATATCGGGAATAAAAGAAAATGACAGAAATAAAAGAAAATAAGATACTAGTAATCAAATAGAGAGAACTCCAGGCTCCTCGTAAAACATGAGATCCTCCCCAAATACCTGATCAGCAATAAAAATAACCATAGACCTAGATGTGCAAATCCAGAGAGTCAGACCTCCCAATGAGTGTGTAAGAATAAAGGGGAAGGTGCACGTGCATATAACATATGAGCATATGAAGATACAACTATAAAACTATAACAGATAAGAAATAGTATACATAACATCAAAGAACGGTAATGACAGTCTGCACCAGAACCATATGTACAATCAGATTGGGAGTAGAACAGATCATGTGTACCATCAGGTGTTCAATATAACATATATGTATCAGATGTCTATCATATCATATGTAAAAAAAATGACAAGTGAACACAGTCAGTCACAGTCAGCAATTAAATAATTTATCATTATTAATTATGTCAGCGAGCACTAATTATCACCTGTAGTAGATGCATCCCATCCTTCGCCTACTACACATGTCAATCGGGGTCCTAAGTTATTGAAACTGATCGGTTGGAGACATTGTCCATGCTTTAGGTGGGTCCCATACATACCAATGACCATGGCCTCAGACGCCTGGCGCTGAACCAGGCCATACCACCAAGTACTACAATAACAATAAAATAGTAAACAGTACGGGATGTCAGTCATCTCTGAAAACTTTGCAGTGGAACCCTATCTCGATTGTGCAACCTGTATCTTACGTCCATCCAAAATACAGATGCTGTCTCCTCCGTCAATTTCACCAATCCCAGTATAGGTTGTCCATTTACATTATTATTTAATTCAGTAAAAATAATCAATATCCATGTTACCTAAAATACTGGGATGATACAGTGACAATAACAGTACAGTATATCAGTAAACAATAATAGTATATACGATGAACAGTAACAAGAACAGTAAACAGTATTAATAACCGTGTATATGATAAACAATAAGACTGTATATGGTGTTACAGTATAACAATATTTTATCAGTGACTTTCAGTAACATGAAATGATATGTATCGAGTTTGAACACTAATCAATAGATAATCCCCTTTAGAACTGCTCAACATCTCATCCACTCATACTGGATATAACAGTAATGAATCCATCAACTCATAATCTTGATGCAGTCCTCGTGAACATCACATATCAAGTCCATGTCAGAGTAATGGATATCGTTAACCACCAGTCCAATAAACAATTAATCAGTTCTCTCTTCGCTTCCAATCTACTCTATCCTCTAGGTCACCAATAACTGAGATCAAACAATAACTGTTATCAAAGTCTGAATATATATTATCACCGATATCAAGGAATTCACTCTCACAATAATTCTATCTCTATAACTGAATAATAACAATAACTAGGAATCAATCATAAGAGCAGTCCACTGATATCCTCGAGATCAACTAAGACAACAAATACCAAAATCATAAATAAAGAATGAAACATCCTCAAAGCCAGATTTATCCAATCATAATCAAGATCATAACTAAAGAGTGTAACGTCCTCGATCAATATGAAATCTAAATCATCTCTACATCAAGTATTCAACATCAATAAGATCATCAATACTCCATTAATGTGTTGGCCCAAAGGCCCATTGCTCTAGTTTTGATGACGATTAACTCATGTAGTTATAGTACTAATGTCTTGTGTTTAATTAAGTCTCAGATATTGGATCAAGATCTTAATAGGTGCTTAGCTTCAACAAAGGATTTAAAGTCAAGTTTTAGAGTTAGCACGTGTTGATTCAAGAGCTTGTGCATCAAGACCACATCAAGTACTCAAGAGGAGTCTAGCTCATTGGATCATGGTTTGGATCAAGTCAAGAAGAATATTTTCAAGTGAAGACCTTCAAGAGAAGACTTGTGTCTAGGTTTGTTTTTTAGTAAGATTTTGTTTTTAGATAAAATGTAAATGATAGATTAGTTGGTGGATTGCTCAAGTACATATCACAAGATTTACATGTGTTTTCATTATGGAATTTTTGTTTTGAAAAAATACCGGTTCGATTTTTTATACATATGTTTTATCAAAACTTTATTTAGAGCTTAATGTCAAAAATATAGATATTTCATCATATATGTGTAGTGGATCATATCCATACACACAAAGCTTTAAAAGTGTTTAGAATATCTTATTTTTATATTTGGAGGAGTTTTGAAAAAATCGGTTTTCAATTTGAAAAAATCATTTTGAAAAATACAGATTTTTGTTTAAGGTAAAACTTTCATATTACAAAATAGTTCAAAATATTTGTAACATGTTTTGATTTTTACTCAAACATGTTTGTATATCAAAGTATAATACTGAACTTATTTTTGTAAATTTTTAGAGAATTTATGGGATTTTATTAAAGTAAAAAGACCAAGTTTTTAAATCCCCAAAACTGTTTTCTGGCCTTCTGCCGGTTGACCGCACGGTCGACCGAGGCAGAGGTCGGCCGACCGGGCGGTCTACCGATGTGAACAAAACGTGCACAGGTTGGGCCGGTCGACTGCACGATCGACCGCCAGAGAGCATCTGTTCTCTGGAATGGCCCGGTCGACCGCTGGGCCATTGCCCAGTTGGCGGTCGACTGACCGGTCGACCGACCTTCCCAACGGTCGAAAAATTGACCGTTGGCTGTCTACCGGGCGGTCGACCGTCAGCAGACAGATCTACTGACTTGGCCTCCAACGATCATATTTTAGAACCTATTTATATGGGGTTCCCTTGAACTATTTTCTATAAGATTTTAAGAGAGTTTTTTGGGCTAGTTTTTCCTACCTATATCAGTGGTTTTATTCACATATTTTAGAGCCAATATTTCCAAATCAAAAGGAGAGTTTATCAAGAGTTTTCAAAAGTGATTTCTTTGAGTTTTTCACCACCAAATCAATCCAAGTTTTTCTCACACACACTTGAGCTATCCATTACTATATCATCCTATAGGGATCTTTGTTGTGAGAGGTTTTTAGGTGATCAAACTGTTTAGATCACCAAAGTGTTCATCCTTTGTATTTGAGGAGGCAGACTTGCGGGTTCGTGGTGTTTCGAGTTCTTGTGGGAGCTCGGTGTAGAGGTATGGCATCGGCAAGCTAGTGTGCTTGCGTGTGTTATTCTTGCGGGAACAAGTGAGGGGACTAGTGAGTCCAAGAGTTCTAGTGTGAACTCCTTGTAGGTGTTGCGGCATCGAGTGATCCGGTGGGATCGATTCTAGTAGAAATCTTTCATAGTGTTGAAGGCGGGGACGTACAGTAAGGGTGCTCGAACCTCGAAACAAATCTCCCGTGTTTGCGATTGCTCTCTATCTCTCACTTATGTTTATATCTTGCATGCTTATATTGCTTTCATCTTTATATGCTTGATATATATATTTGTGCTTAAATTGATATATGCTTGGGGATTGTTTGCTCACACTTGTATTCAACCAAGAGAGCCAAAGCGGCACCTCAACTCTTATCTAGAGGAATCTTGAGGAGATAGTCTAGAGCCCTTCACGGGGAATTCGGCTACACTCTTGTGTTATACTTGGTGTGTTGTGCATAATAGTTTTTAGTTTGCATTAATAGTTTTAATTCCACATTAATTCACCATTAGATTAGCTAGTCACCTAATCACCCCCCTCTAGGTGATTTCATAATGTAATCAGGGTAAAATCGAAAATCCTTACTTCAATAATCCAAAACCAATATCATATTACATATCGGTATCAAAGGTAAAATATACACACAACACCTGATGATAATCTAAGAAGATAAATCTCATCTATATACTGATTAAGATCCAATGAAAAGAAATTAAATTCAGGCCAACTGCGTCTCTAACTAAGTCAAAACCAATCCAAATATTAGTAAATTGGTCTATCAATGAACCAACATCCTATCTAAGCCATCCTCAAGATCTAAATGAGTTCTGATCAAAATAATCACCAAATAATTGCCGATAAACATTATATATAAAATATGCTATCTATTCTCATACACAAACTAGGCGAGCCAATCAATAAATCGAATCAAGTCACAGTCTAACGTATATCACAACTAGTCCTGAATCAATAGTGGGAACTAAGTATCACATGAAATGATGCTGATAAATGCTTATATCAACTAAATAAATAAGCTGAACGGTCATTGATGTCTCATGAAGTGATACGGGTAATCATACTGGTAAAATATATCAAATGGTCACATGAAATGATACGAGTAAAACACAAATACCCAGTGACAACTGTAAATAAAGAAATGACATAAGAGCAAACACTCACATAAAATAACGCGATTTTGGATCTGAATCGCAGTTTGGTCTTCACTGTATGAACCAATACGGATCTCCAGATCATCTCGTGGGTCGGTCTTCTAATCGCCAATATATCGGGTCCACAATGAACATGAATCCGGATCGGGTCTGGGTCTCCTGTTACCGGTTCAAACTGCACAAACGAGTTTGAAATTGCAATACCACGCAACCATACACACACAGAGAGAAAGAGAGATGAGAATTAACACACACACACACATAACACACTAACACATGCACCCACACATGCACGCCACACGTGCATACACACACGTATACACCCACATACATACATATATACGAGTACACATACATACACATTATATATACATACCCACACATGCATACACATAAACATAAATGCATACACATGTACACACTAACACATACAAAACTTATATACACAAACACACATATACATTTTCACACACTAATAAACACAATTGCACTCACTCACGCACTCAACCCACACACACAATTACATACATACATGCTAATATAACAGCTACACAAATATATATAGAAAGAGAGAGGGAAAATGAAATTCACGGCAAAGGAGGAAGGCTTGTGACGATCTTCAGTGACGGTGGAGCTCGCGGAGGAGCACGATGGCTTACCGGAGTGCCGCCATAGGTGTTTGGGTGTGTACAGAGGCTCGGCCAAGGAGGAGCAAGCGGCCAGGTGATGGATGGCCAAGGGCGCAAGGGTAGCGGCAACCATGGAGAGGGTGCAGGTGAAAGTCGGCAGCCATGTGTGGGCTGTGGTGGTGGTAGCAGCATGTCGTGGAGTTGGGTGGAGGGCAAGGAGAGGATGCGAGAACGCCGGCGGTTCACGGGGGAAGAGGACTCACCGGCGGAGAGGGAGATGGCCGCGGAGCAGCCAGCCATTAGAGAGGTGGATGGCCCCGGGAAGAAGACATCGCGGTGTTTGCCGCAGAGTCGGGGCATGGATGGTGCTCGGCCTTATAGGAGAGGTTCGGGTGGCCATGGGGGTGAGAGGAAGAAAGGAGTTGTAATTAATTTAGGGTTAGGTTTATGGAATAAGATGATATTATATAGGGAGTGGTGTTAATGGGTTTGAGGGTTATGGGTTTGGGTAGTTGGCATGCTAATAGGCATGAGCTAGAAGTAATGGGTAATGGGTCTCAATGGGTAATAGGTTATGGACTTGGGATAAGGCTAGGGAAAACAATAATAATATCATTAATGATAATTAACAAAAAAATAGTAATCACAATAATAATCAATAACAATTCCATACTGATAACAATTTAAAACACTTAACACAGTTATTGATAATTAGTAATAATTAAAACAATAACTCACACGAAAATAATTAATTTAATAATAAAAAATACATATATACATATTGAAATACTACTGCTATTATTAAATCATGTATTACAAATTATGGGTATTACAGTTCTATAGTGTGGACAAGGTCCGAACATCACAGGATGCACACAAATTTCAGAACTATTATTTTCTCAAAATCTAGAATATGATCCTCAATTGAACCCTTTCAACCCATACACCATTGGGTTCGGCTTTTAGTCTAATTATCAAAATATCTAGTGTCAACACAATCGAGTTCTATAGTGGAAGATGAGGTCAAAAATTTACTGGTTGCACAAAATAAATCGAGAACCATAACTTGTTTAAATCAGAAATTTAAATAAGCTCAAATTCTAAAAAAATCTAATTAAAAGTTAGTCAAAAATCAAAATAACCTTAAAAACCATCAGATGTTCTTTAAAATGCAAGATAACTTTTAAACGACCGAATTAAGAAAATAAATGCTACTGAATGTCCAAAAGTATCTTAAAAATGGCTAAATTTCAAGCCAAACTATCAAGTTATTAGGATTTGAAATTAACCTTAAAATGATCAAATCTCCAAGAATGGACCACAAAGTGCTTAAACTAAATCATATATGAAAAATCAAATCAAAAATCATACAAAAAGTTGATTAGTTTGTGTACTCTCTTATGATATGTGTATGTTGTGATTAATGTCGATACAATAAGAGAGAAACACCAAGTAGAAGACTCGAAAGTAGAAAAAGAAGTATAGACGATCTACCATTAGCAAGCAATCGAGATAAATCATCACACAACTAAAGAACATCAGATTTAACATGGTTCAAAAAGAGTGCCTATGACCGAGATAAGGGAGAAATTTTATTTAAAACAGAGAAGAAAATACAAGAGTTACAAGATATCTCTGTCTCACAACTCTCAATGATGAAAATCTCTTGAATTCTTTACTTTCTTTGACTTACCTTCAAAGGCCACGCCCAAGGGGTTTATATAGGCACCTAGGATGATCCTAGTCCAACTAAACTTCAACAATACAATCAGAACCGTCTCAGAGAAAGAATGAAACCTGAATCCAACTCAAACTAAAAACAGAATCAGAAAACAAAAACTGCCAGACCCGAGATTAGTCTACTATAAGTTGACTAATAATATGCACTAGTCGACTATAAGGGATTATCAGTCGACTACTTTGAAAAAATTCGAGAACTCAACTTTCTGTTGCAAGCACTAGTCGACTATACTCAAGTATAAGTCAGCTGAAACATAAGCTGACTAATAAGACTTATAAGTCGACTTATAACATGCACAAGTCCTGTACATGTCCGTGCATGATCTCTAAAGTTTATAACACCTCCATCTGATCTTAACTTCTTCTCCAATGAATATATGACACTCAAAATACTAACAATCTTCACTTTGACTCATGTTCATTGAGTCCCTTCGTAGAACTTGGTCTCCGCTTCATTCATTGTGCTTTCTCTTTCCTTTTGTGACTTCACATGGCTCCCTCCGAAGAACTCGTTCTCCATCTTACCTTTAGAGAACCTTGATTAAGTTCAGAGATGTTCTGAGCTTCTCCATCGGGATGATCTTCGTCATCATATCCGCTGAATCTTCTTTGTACTGATCTTCACTAAGTCGATCACCTTGTTATCTATGACCCACTGATATCTTATGATACGTCACATCAATGTGCTTCATCCTCTTATGATACTTGTGATTCTTAGCAAGAATAACACTTTGATTGTCATAATGAATCCGAACTGAATGCTGCATTATACCAAAAGTCTCGATCAATCCTCTCAACCACAAAGCTTCCTTTGACGACTCAACTGCAGTCATGTACTCTGCTTCTGTTATTAAAAGAGCAACAATATCTTGTAATTATGCCTTCCAACTAATGACGCATACAGCTACCGTGAACATATAGCCCATCGTAGATCTTCGTTGATCAAGATCTCCTACATATCTATATCAACATAGTCTTGTAATACCCTATGCTTCCTCGTTTTCAATTCTAAAACACCAAGCCTAGTCTCACAGTCCCTCGTAGATATTGTAGCACCCACTTCACTACTTTTCAATGTTGCTTTCCTGGATTTGACATGAACTGACTTACTGTACTAACTGCATAGGCTAAGTCAGGTCTAATGCAGAGAATAGCATACATGAGTGATCTCACCGCACTAGCATATGATACTCGAGACATCTCCTCCTCTTTCGGTTTATTGTGGACAATACTTGGAGGATATTTGAAGTGACCTGCCAAAGGAGTGGTGACTAGTCTTACTTCATCATGTTGAATCTTTCCAACACCTTGAGAACGTAGTTCTCCTGGGATAGCCAAAGCCTGCCTGTGCCAGCCAATGTTTACCTGTGTCTCTGTCTCGAGTGATCCCTATACCTAAGATCTTTTTGGCTCCTCTCAAATCTTTCATGTCAAATTTCTTCTTGAGCGAGATTTAAGCTTCTGAATATGTGTCTTGTTTCTCACAATAATCAGCATATCATTTACATATAACAACAAATATGTCAGATCATCATTCTGCTTGAAATAGGCACAATTGTTATACTCACATCGGTTATATTTGGTCTTGAATATAAAAGAGTCGAAATGCTTGTACCACTGCCTGGGAGACTGCTTAAATTCACAGAGGGACTTATTTAGAAGACACACTTGTTTTCTTGACCTTCCTGAATATAACCTTCAGGTTACTTCATGTTTATCTTCTCCTCCATCTCACCGTGCAAAAATGCTACTTTGACATCCATCTGCTCCAACTCTAAATCAAACTGAGCTACCATTGCTAATAACATCTGAATAGATGTATTCTTGACTGCATGAGAGAAGTTCTCATTATAGTCAATATCCTCCTTCTAAGCATATCTCTTAGCAACTAACCTTAACTTGTACTGCACATTGTCCTTCTTGCGAAAGACACATCTGCAACCTATTGCCTTGTAGTCTTTTGGGAGATCTACCAATTTTCATGTTTGATTTTTATCTAAAGACTCCATCTTCTATTCCATAGCTATAATCCACTTGACGTGATCATCTGCCTCGATCGCCTCCCTGTAACTACTAGGATCGCCTGTTTCTGTTACTAAATTGAATGAGATCTTCCCAGTCATACTTTATTGGTGGCACCATAACTCTGACTAACCGCCTCAGTGGTCTAGGTTGCTCTTGAGTAGCCTCATGTTCATTTTCATCTTAACCTGAGAAGTTCTCATCTGACCCATCAGGCCTTTTAGGGCTCTTTGAGAACTCAACTCTTTTTCCTGAGTGTTCGCTGAACTGTGTGGAGCTCCACCTTGCGCTTTATCCTCCTTCTCTGACTTTTCTTGCAACATTGATCTTTGTCAAAGACCATATCTCTGCTTGTTAAGGCGCTCCTTATCTCGAGATCCAAAATCTGAAACTCTTAACTTCTTTGGTGAACCCGATGAAAATACACTTCTTAGACTTGAACTCCAATTTGTTCTTTTTTCGACTATCAACCAAACTATATGCTAGACAATCGAAAATCCGTAAGGTTAAATAATCCGCAAACTCTCCTATTCATATCTCCCCTGGGATCTGAAGATCAACGACTATTGATGGTAACCTGTATATCAAATAACTCGCATGATTCAACACCTCTGCCCAAAATCCTTCTAACATGTCAGCCTGTAACCTGATATTGCGGTCTGTAAGTGTCTGATTCATATGCTTTGCTGCTCCATTCTATTATAGTCATCCTGAAATACTTAGCTGGTGTTCGATGCCCTTGCCTCCTAAGTAAGCTTTGAATTCTGTGGAGGTATGCTCGCCTCCATTGTCGGACCTCAAGACTTTTACCTATCACCCCTTCTTATTCTCTACCATAGTTTTTCACTCCTTGAACTTTTGAAATACTTCTGATTTCTGCTTCAAGAAATATACCCAAACTCTCCTAGAGAAGTCATCTATGAACGTGAAATAGTACCTAGCACCCTGATGGTTGCTAATAGCGAATGTCCCCACACATCTGTGTGTATGAGATTTAGCAAGTCCTTTATCTTGTGATGTGATATAGAGAAAGAAACTCTACGTTGTCTACTCATGATACAAAATTTACAAAGATCATGTTTGCAATATTTGTTACCTGATAGAGCACTTTTGTTTGTATAAGGCTTGAAGATCTCACTCGCTCATGTGTCCAAGACGCATGTGCCAAAGTCTTGTAGTATCCTCCTTCTCCGTTGTTGCTGAAGCATCACCAACAAAAATGCTTCCTTTCATCTTGTACAAGTTTGTTGTCCGTTCTCCCTTGAGAATAGTCATAGAGCCCTTGATAATTTTGATACCTCCATCTGCACTTGAAAACTTGCACCCTTGAGCTTCCAAAGCTCCCAATGGGAGAAGATTCTTCTTTAAATCTGGAATATGATGCACGTTCATGAGGGTTTGAACCTGTCCATCAAACATTCTCCTATGGATTTTTCAATGCCAACTGTCTTGCACACGGTGCCATTACCCATCAGGACAGAGCCTCCATCATCAGGCTTATAAGTACTGAACTACTCCCTTTTTGAGCACATGTGATATGTGCACCCGAATCAAGTAACCAAGCATCTATGTATTTAACTTTTCCTGACTGAGTTATCAAGATATCACATGGATTCTCATCTGCTTGCTCGACAATCCTGACTTGATATGGCTTTCCACTAGTACTAATCTCATCAAAATTCTTACCGCCTTTCTTCTTCAGCATCTCCTTGTATTTCATACAATTTTTCTTGATGTGCCCTGGTTCCTTGTAAAAATAGCAAGCAAAACTGGTAGAAGCCTCTGGATCCCTTTTGATCCCCTACTTTTTGATCTCCCCCTCTGGCCCTTGACAGCCAGTCCTAATGCCTCTTTTATAAAATCTGTCTTTTTCATCAGCTCATTATTCTGGAGTATCTGCCTGACATCTTCTAACTCTAAAGTCTCCTTACCATACATGATAGTGGTTGCCAAGTGGTCATAACTGATGGAAGAGAAGAGAGTAACAGAAGAGCTTTGTCTTCTTCTAACTTAACCTCTAGAGCCAACAAGTTGCTTAAAATCTTATTAAAGCATTTAGATATTATAGAATAGGCGTACCTTCCTTCATATGAAGGCTATATAACTGCTTCTTCATGAAGAGCTTGTTCGACAAACTCTTCGTCATGTAAAGGCTCTCTAGCCTACACCAAAGATCACAGTTGTCTCCTCGTTCATAATGTTGTATAGGACCTCGTCTAATAGGCATAGTATGATCGTCGCCTTTACGCGAAAGTCGAGGTCATTCCACTCATTATCCTTCATTTTCGATGACTTCTTCTCAATACCAGCAGGGCATTGTGTGTGCCCTCTTTCATAAGCAACGACGTTACTCGCATCTTTCACAACTAGAAGTTGGACTTCCTGTCGAATTTCTTCACCTCAAACTTAGTTGTTGTGGTCGTCTTGCTAGCCATTGCTCTGATATCAATTGTTGTGATCAACGCTGATACAATAAGAGAGAAACACCGAGTAAAAGACTCAGCAGCGAAAGTGAAAGCGTAGAGATCTACCACTAGCAAGCAATCAAGATAAATCACCACACAACCAAAAAACACCAGATTTACCCCAGTTCAGTAAGAGTGCCTATGTCCACGGAGAGGAGGAGAGATATTTTATTGAAAACAGAGAAGAAAATACAAGAGTTACAAGAATATATATATCTCTCTCACAACTCACAATGGTGAAAATCTTTTGAATTCTTTATTTTCCTTGACTTACCTTCAAAGGCCACCCCCCAAGGGATTTTTATACGCACTTAGGATGATTCTAGTACAACTCAAACATCAATACAAGCAACACCACTTTAGAGGAAGAAGAAAACCTAAATCTAACTCAAACTAGAAACATAACCAGAAAAGAAAAACTACCAGACCCCATATTAATCGACTATAAATCAACTAATAATATGCACTAGTCGACTATAAGAGATTATCAGTCGACTACTCTGACAAAAATTTGAGAACCTAACTCTCTGTTGCAAGCACTAGATGACTATACCCAAGTATAAGTCAACTAGCTTAAAACAAAAGTTGACTAATAAGACTTATAAGTCAACTTAGAACATACACAAGTCATGTACATGTCCATGCTTGATCTCTGAAGTTTGTAACACCTCCACCTGATCTTGAATTATTCTCCAATGAATACTAGGCACTCAAAATACTAACAGTGCAATGGGTAACGACAAGGTCTGTTCCTCATCCTCTCTGATGCTGGTTTGAGAAAGTAGTTTTTTGCCTAAACTTGAATTGATTTTAGAAATATATTCAAATTCATGACCACAAAGTCCCTAAACTAGACCAAACACAAAAAACTAACTCCAAAAATAAATTAAAAGGTGATAGGCTAGTATATCTGTTGTGATCTGAACTGTGCAGTGAGTGACGACAAGATCTGCTCCCTATGCTTCGGATCTCGATTTGAGAAAGCAATCTTTTCACTCGAAACTTAAATTAATGATCAAAATCGAATCGGACAACATTGTCTCTGAACTAAAATCAAACTCCAACCCAAATTTATGGACCATAACATCCCTAAACTAAAATCAAATCCAAACCCATATTTTATGGACTTTAATGTCCCTAAACTAAATCAAGTTCAAAATCAAAGTTTAAGGTCCATGATGTGCCAAAACAAAATTCAAATCCAAACTCAAATTTTATGGACCATGATGCCCCTAAATTGAAAATCAAGCTCAATTCAAAGTGGACCTTGATATCCCTAAACTAAAAATCAAGTTCAAATTCAAAACAGACTATAATGTCCCTAAACTAGAACAAATCCAAGATCCAGACTGAAGAAAATGTTGGCTCCTATACTCAATCTGACAACTAATCAATATCACTGAAATATCACCGATCTAATTGGCCAGGTCGGTTAATATCAGGTGGGAGGTTTTCGTTCAATAGAACGTTCCTTAATTTAAGAACCACCTTTCAATTACCTTTCTTGGTTAAACACCAATTAGACTGGTATAAGTCAGTCTCAATATACTGAATATCAGTATAACCCCTGTATAAAGAAATTAATTCTCTTATACAGTACTTGGAGTGAGGTACGCTTAAAGGGAATCTCCTTAAGACAATTACGTACCCCGCAATGGTGCTAACGGGTTACTGGACGCTGGTCTCCCAAGATACAACACTCCTTCACGGTATTTGGATAGCACTACCAAATCACCGTACGGTCGAACCGTAGTTAATCAGTACCTTCACAGGATTATTGAAGCAGCGGGACTAAGACAAATTTCGGGAGAATATTTGCCTTTACTTTGGAGGAGCACCCACTGTAGAGGAAGAAGGAAGGTAGAAGAATATTCTTCTTTGGAAGTCCCAGATTCAGACAACAATTCTACTAAAGAATCTGTTGAATTTTCTGAGCCCTCTTTCAGAACGAATTTTACAGAATCTCTTAGAAGTTGCTTCGAAATCTGAGTTGCAGAATTCCCACTTGCTTTGAAAATCGAGTTGCAGATTTCCCACTTCCTGTTTGGAAGTCACTTCAAGACTGAGAGAGAGAGAGAGAGGATCTCCTTCAGAACTCAGAAGGCAGATTATATTTGGTGTGTCTTAATTTGAGAAAACATAGCGCTATTTATAGTGCTCTGGGAGGGGTATTTCCGTCCGAATCCAACCAACAGTTGCAACGGTTCGGTCTGAACCGTTGCAACGGTTTGTTTCAACCGTCCAACCGCCGCGACGGTTTACAGACAGCCGTTGCGCTGGGCGGTTCGGATCCGGAGGTGGAGCGGGTATGATCCGCATGTCCCATACCCGTGAGGCCCGATTCAAAAAGAACCGGACCGGGTAGGGATCCCGAACCCGGACCCGGACCCGGCCGGCCGCCGCCGCCGCCAGCGGCGGCGTGCGCGGGCATGGTTCCCTCCCAATCGTTCACGAAAACTCCAAGTACCCAAAGGGCACGCCCTTTGTTTCTATTTTTCTCTATTTAAACACTACAAACTTCCATCCCATTGCCAATGTGGGACTAAATGCCTTTAGCTACCTTTAGTCCCATTTTGGCTTTGAATTAGGCACACTTTAGACTTGAATATCTCATTCATTCGAAGTCGAAATTGAACATGTGAATATACCACGTTCGTCCCCAATGGAAGGAGAACACACTCCAACCATCATCCAATTGATTCGATCAACAGATCTCGCCATAATTCAATTCAAAGATTCACATATATATTCTTCATATTCTAAGAATCCCCCATAATGAATGGAGATTCAAGGAATTGACACACAAAGAGACTGACTCTATTGTGAAAGGTACTTTAGAAAAGAAACTGCATCAGGATAGGTGAACTAGGTCTTGAACCTTCCATAGCGAAAGCTTTATCGGACTTACTGGCTAATCAGTGAACTAGGTCTTGAACTGTTAGCCGTTAGTGTAAGCCAAGTCAACCAGCTTCACACAGTGACTTTTCAAATCAACTTTGGTTCTCGGTTGTGTCCATTTTGGCCCTGGACATTCTTGGTTTCAGAGAGTATCTTTAGGGAATAATAGCCTCCATAGAAATTCCCAAAGAGCCGACCCAACTCTATACTCACATAGGTGATCGTCCTATTAAGAGTAGTCTACTCTACTACACTTGTTTAGTAACAAGATATAGGCATCATTAAAAGCGTTAAGCTCATCCTTAATCTACTTGTAGAAAAGTACTTATGTGCACCTTAGGAATGGATTGGAGTCAAGCTCCCAAGTGTTTACTTGCTGAGTCAATCATAACTAGTTTTTCCTCTTGAACTTAGTACGTGGGATCTCCAGTCGCTAAGTGAGGTTTCCATTAAGCTGACTCGGTAAGGTTAGGCTTTTAGATCCATTCCCCTCGATGCGCAGTTTATTCGCTCTCCACTTAAACCTTTAGTAAGCGAATCCGCTAAATTATCTTTTGACGAGACAAAGTCAATAGAGATAATTCTATTTGAGAGCAACTGCTTAACAATATTATGTCTACGACGAATATATCTAGACTTACCGTTGTATATAACATTTTGTGCCCTAGATATAGCTGCTTGATTATCGCAGTGTATGCATATAGCGGGCACAGGCTTTTGCCATAATGGTATATCTTCCAAAAATTGTCGAAGCCATTCTGCTTCTTCTCTGATCTTATCTAAGGCTATGAATTCCGATTCAATAGTGGAACAGGCAATACATGTTTGTTTGAAAGATTTCTAAGATACCGCTGCTCCTCCTAGAGTAAATACGTATCCGCTAGTTGATTTTGATTCCTCAGAATCTGCAATCCAATTAGCATCACTGTATCCTTCAAGTACAGATGGATACTATCCATATCTCAGGCATATTCCTTGGTATGTGATACGTAATCTAATACTTGTAGTAGAGCAGTCCAATGTTCATCACTAGGGTTACTAGTGTATCTGCTTAACTTGCTTACAGCGTAAGCAATATCGGATCTAGTGCAATTCATCAAATACATTAGACTTTCGATAATCTAAGAATACTCCAACTGGCGTATTCCAGTTCCTGTATTCTTATGAAGGTGCATGTGTGGGAGAAAAGAATTTGTATTCTCTTTTATCCCATGTTTCTTGAATCTTTCTATCATCTTCTCCACGTAGTGAGATTGAGATAGACTGATTCTATCTGGTGTTCTGGTGATTTTAATTCCTAAAATTACATCAGCAACCCCCAGATCCTTCATGTCAAAACTGTTGGATAACATTCTTTTAGTGGACTTAATAATTTCAATATTAGTCCCAAGTATCAACATGTCGTCTACATAAAGACAAACAATGATACATGCATTTTCAACTGTTTTAGTGTAAACACACTTATCGCATTCATTGATAGTGAATCCATCTTTGATCATGACACTATCAAATTTCTCATGCCATTGTTTTGGAGCCTGCTTTAGACCGTATAAAAATTTTACCAATTTACACACTTTGTGTTCGTGGCCCATGACTATAAATCCTTCAGGTTGCTCCATATATATTTCTTCATTTAATTCACCATTTAAGAATGCAGTCTTGACATCCATTTGATGGATATCTAAGTTATGCAATACTGCAATTGCAATCAACATCCGAATGGAGGTTATTCTTGTTACTAGTGAATAAGTATCGAAGTAGTCAAGTCCTTCCTTTTGTCGATAACCCTTGGCTACTAATCTAGCCTTGTACTTATCGATAGATCCATCGGGTTTTAATTTTCTTTTGAAAAATCTACTTACACCCAATTGATTTACTGCCAGGAGGCAAGTTTGCCAATTCCCAAGTATGATTACTTAGTATGGATTCTATTTCGCTATTTATAGCTTCTTTTCACATTTGTGCTTCTGGAGTTGACATAGCCTCTTTAAATGTTTGAGGCTCGCTTTCGATAGCTTATGCTATGAAATCTGTACCAAAAGTTTTTGAGATTCTAGATCTCTGACTTCTTCTTGGTTCAATTTTCGTATTAACAATCGGTTCCTAGATCTCTGACTTCTTCTTGGTTCAATTTTCGTATTAACAATCGGTTCCTTGGGGCTTTCGTCCCTGAACGCCATCTCATGTGTTCTTTTCTCAGAAGTCTTATCTGTTTTTCATTTATATGGAAAAATATCTTCAAAGAACACAACATCTCTAGATTCGATAATCATGTTTACATGAATATCTGGTATTTCTGATTTATGAACCAGAAATCTGTAGGCACTACTATTCAAGGCATAACCTATGAATATGCAGTCCATAGTTTTTACTCCCAACTTAGTCTTTTTAGGTAATGGTGCTAGTACCTTTGCAAGGCACCCCCACATTTTGAGGTAATGGTAGGAAGGTGTCCTTCAATGCCATAACTCAAATGGTATAAGATCAAGTTTCTTGTGGGGTATTCTGTTTAGAATATAATTTGCAGTTAACAGAGCTTCCCCCACAAGTTCTGCGGAGCTCCAGAACTTACGAGCATGGAATTGACCATCTCCTTCAAAGTTCTGTTCTTCCGTTTAGCAATTCCATTTTGCTGAGGAGTATATGGTGCTGTTGTTTGATGGATTATACAAATTTAGCACATAACTCACTAAAATCATTTGATTCATATTCTCCGCCTCTATCAGATTTTAGAATCTTGATATTCTTGTTAAGTTGATTCTCAACTTCGGATTTATATGTTATAAACATATTCATTGCCTCATCCTTACTGTTTAAAAGATACACATAACAGTATCTTATACAATCATCAATAAAAGTAATAAAATACTTTTTACCGCCTCTAGTTGGCATAAACTTCAAGTCACACAGATCGCTATAAATTAACCCTAAAGGTTCTATATTTCGATCAATTGAGTGAAATGAATTTTTCGCTAACTTGGCCTCAACACAAACCTCACACTTGCGAATTTCTTCCAAGTTGAGTTTAGGAATATATCCTAGATTAGACAAGTTCTTTAAAGACTTGTAATTTACATGCCCTAATCTAGCATGCCATAAAGTAGGAGACTCAAGCAAATAAACAGAAGTTTTTCTTTTATTTATAAGCTTTGTGTACAAATACACAGACTTTTTATCCACCACTGCAACATTGGCTTTAAAAAGTCCATCAACAAGATAACCCTTTCTCACATACATTCCACCCTTAGTAAGTACAAATTTATCTGATTCAAAAACCATTCTAAATCCTTTCTTACTAAGTATTGATCTAGAGATCAGATTCTTGCGGATATCTGAAACATGTAACACATCGTTTAGAGTAAGCTCTTTTCCAGATGTCCACTTCAGGATGACCTTGCCTGTTCCTTCAACCTTGGAGACGGCTGAGTTTCCCATGAATAGTTGCTCATCTTGCTCTAGTTTTTGATATTCAGAGAATAATAATTTCTCAGAGCAGATGTGCCGAGTAGCCCCAGTGTCTACCCACCAATCCTTATTGTTGGTTGTCTGATTCATTTCTGACACCACAGCTGAAAGGCTTGGCGACGCATGGTCGGTCAAGTTTGCCTGTGGATGGTTCTTCTTGATCTTTTTGAGACGGCTGCGACATTCATTCGCCTTATGCCCTTCTTTGTTGCAGATGTAGCAGGTTCCCTTGAAGCGCATGTTCTTGCCTTCTTGGACCTTACCTTTGTACCCCTGGGAAGTCTTCTTCCGCTTTAAGCCTTTGGAAGTAGACGCTTTCGCCTTTGAGTCTTCGATCACATTGGCTTTGGCTTCATAGGAGTTCTTACTGCTCTTTTTTTTTGGACTTTCGGTTATCCTCCTCGATTCGAAGCCTCACAATGAGATCTTTCAACTTCAGCTCCTTGCGCTTGTGCTTCAGGTAGTTCTTGAAATCTCTCCACGCAGGTGAGAGTTTCTCCACGATAGTAGCAACCTGAAAGGTTTCAGGTAGAATCATACCTTTGGCTTCTATCTCGTGCAAGATAAGTTGGAACTCTTGCACCTGACTGATTACAGTCTTGTTGTCCACCATCTTGTACTCCAGAAATCGTCCTACGACGAACTTCTTGGTACCAGTGTTCGGAAAGATTAATTGTATTGAAAAGAGGTTTAGAGTAAACCGTGGTTGCCGTGTACTGATGATCAAGAACTTCGAATGTTATGCAGGTTTACTTTGCTCCTTCCGAATCACCGTTCGTAGCCTAAGCTAGGACGGATCGTATCCGCAGGGAGGGTTAGCGATAGAAGCATTCAAGGTTTGTATTGAAATCTTTGTGAAGAAAAATGAAGGTTCTTCTTTGTTTTAAGAAATGGAAAATAAAACGATGTGGAAGGTGAGTGAAAAAATCTTTGGGTGCTGTGTAAAAGAAAAGAAGAAACGAGAATAAAGATGAAGGAAAACGGAGATGTTTTAAAAAGAAGAAGTTTTTAGAAGAGAGATTTTTAAGAGAGATTTTTAGGAATAATATAAAGAGAAACCATGACTAACATTATAATTTACTAACTTACTACTCTCGTTGGGTGATGCATGCCTCATATTGAATCATCGGCAATGGTATGTCTTGCTTTACCAAGTCCTTGTGTTGTCCCATGTCGAAGGTGTTTCTCATCTAGGCTAGTTGCCTCCTTGAATCATTGGCTCCCTAAATAGATCTTCATTAGTGGAAGAATGATAGTCACTTTCAATAATGCTAAGAAACATACAAGATTCATTAGTCCATCAAAGATATAATAAAGCAAGCATGAAATAAGAACTTGTAATGTAGTCATTGGCATAGTGAAGTGCTCCATCTTCATGTTCCATCACGGCACTTGTTCTAAAGACAAGGCTCTAAGTGAGGCTCACATGAGTCATATAGAGGGAAAACTTAGCATTTGCAAAGAATAAAAAGCAACTCATCTTCATTGGGAGTGATATAGACTCGTAATTTGCAAGACTTGAAAGAAGATAGTATCCCAAGAATCATATAAGTCAGCAATCACCGAAGAGTTAGCAGTTAGTAAAACTAAAAGTTAGTTAGTCATGTTAATGAATTAGCTGGACATAGAGATAAAGAACAAAAGACAATTCATTATAGAAGTGAAATAAAAGAAGGTACAAGCTTAAAAGAAAAACAATGCACTAGAACAAGAGAAGATGAAGATTGAAAGCTCGATCCTTGTTTTGCGTTGTCACCGTCTCCAATTACAAAGATTGCTCACTCTCACTCTCTTTTTTCTGGATTCTAGAAGGAGAAAAAGAAAATTACATAAGAGACTAAAAGGAAAACCTAGAGAAACCCTAACAATTTCCCTATAAAAACAATGCTCTTTTCTCCTCCTGATTACAGAGGCCCTACGGGTCTATTTATAGTCTTCATGAGAGGAAGCCATCCCACTTCAGTCTCCGGATCAAACGCTGAAGTAACGGCCTAAAGATGCCGCAGATCCGCGGCAAGTGCCGCGTTTCCGCGACCGTTTCTTGGCCGCTGCGCTAGCGGATTTTTGTGCCTTTTTGTTGCATCTCGTATCCTCAGTTGGATCTTGTAGAAACTGAGAATACGTTCTGGATCTTTTTAGACTTGGGCTTTTCTCTTGTGGGTTGCTTAAATGCTTCTTTAATTCCTCAAAAAATCACAATTGTTGGGCCTCTTTCTCCATTAGACATTGGACCTGAAAAAAGAGAGAAAAAAGCAGTAAAAATCAACTATTTATTCATATAAAGCATAGCATGGTGGTAGAAAATTATGCATAAATGACTCCAATCAACCGGCATCCTCAATCTTGTACTTCTTATCAAGACTGGCCCATAACTTCTTTGCCGTTGTGATAGGACTGTAGACATTGTAAAGAGAGTCATCCAGTCCATTTAAAACATAGTTTCGGCAAAGGAAGTCACCTTGAGTTCATGCATCGACTGCAAGGACTGAGTCCCGATCAGTTCCGGGTTCTGGTGGATCTTCTTGCAGGAATTTGGCCAGATGCAGAGTGGTCAAGTAGAAGAGTATTTTCTGTTGCCACCTCTTGAATTCTGTGCCATCAAATTTTCCTGGCCTCTCCGGCTTCTGTTTAGGAAGTGGAGTAGGCATCAAATTTTCCTGGCCTCTCCGACTTCACCATTCCCGTCGTCGATGAGAGATGATCGACGAGCGATGACTTCATCAGTCCCGCCGTCGACGAGAGACGATCGACAAGCGTATTTTCAAACTCTCGGTATTTAATCCACCGTGAGTTTGAGAGTGGTGTTAACAGACATGTGATACATTGTATCACATGTCTGTTAACAGTAATTAATTATGAGATAATTAATTAGATATGAGATATCAAAATTCATAAGACGCATTGTACAAATATTCGACAATCATTAAGATTAATTGTGAGAGATTAGACTTTTAATATACTTGCACTAAAATTATGTTATAGCTAATTAAACTTCATAGAACTTTGTGGACTGATCTAATGAAAGTTACTGTCATGTGAATAAATGATACTTTGGTTTTTTTTTTCTAGATAAATCCACCGATGTCGGGTTCGAATTGAGGACCAATGGAGAATAAATCTATGGCATGTCCAGTGGCCAACGTCAGAAATGAAATGTCCACATGCAGTGAGTTTCGAACTTGAGACTATGAGGAGCTTGGAGTTTTAACCTACTCAGGGCCTACCAAGGGAACACCCACAAATGATACTTCCGATGATAGCAACCTTTGGATCAACCCGTTTAATTATACAAAATTTGTTGTTTTGTCTGGTTATAGCTGGACCAACCGACTGAGTCATATCCAACCCGTCTTGGAAGTCAATTTTGAATCTAATGTTCTAAATGTTGTACTTTAGTCAGATTAATGGATATTTTCTTTGGTTGCCTGAAGGGGAAGCAAGTTAGCTCCTTCGTGTGAAGGACTAGGACAGTCTTTCACGTGCTGTGGACCATTTATCACAGCTGATGGATAGACCGATTTTGGGGGGCGGGGCAGAGAGAGAGAGAGAAACGTGTTTTGTGGTGGAGCCTACAGAATGTGTTTTTGTTTTTCTCTTTCCCCCTCAGGCCGTCCATCAGTTGTGATGGATGACCGACATTGCGCGAAGGAGCTAACCCGCTCCCCTGAACTGGCCCACCCAACTCTGATCTGTTTAGGCTCATATCTGGTAGGCCGTTGGATCAATCCATGCAAGTTATATTAGTCTAAGCCTTCTTGCTTGAGTTCTTTTAGATCTTAATTCACTCTCTACTCTCAATAAATCTTTTGCACTCCCTCACAGTCATCCAGATCTAGATTGTAATCTTTGTTTCGTGTATTATGCTTAATTTGTTTTTACCATGTGTAAAATAAGAAAAAGTTTCATAAAAGAGAGGGGGGGTTTGCAGCTAATTACCCCACTGGATGTATATTTTCTTGGAAAAGAAATTAGCCCTATTATGATTTGCCCTTATTACTTTCATATATTGACTACGGGAATGGTGAAGTCGGAGAGGCCAGGAAAATTTGATGCCTACTCCTAGGTCCGCCCCTTAGTGAATTTTATCGCCACCTCTTGTATATTTTCTCGATAGCTTACGGCCTTAAATCTACCCTTAGTGAATTTTATCGCCACCTGAGAGACATAATGGACTACGCCTTGAATTAGGCCTCTTTAACCAGATATTGATGAAAGACACACACAGTAAGTCTCCATTTATTGAGCGAGCGGGTTGAGCGTTAAAGGCCATGCTCACAATAACCGACTCATGAGAGTTTCTAGGGTCAGCCCTGCCCCCCCAACCGCGGCCATCACGGTTCCTCTCACGTAGGTAAGTCCTCCAAGGGTACTACAGCTGGATAGTATACCCTCCACAGTACATGCGTTGGACTTATTAAGAGTTAAACTCATCCTTACCTAGCTGTATCATAAGAGCATCTCACCATAGAGAAGGGGTAGTAGGTACAACACTACATATAGGATATAAATATATCCAGGTTGATGCTCCATACGAGTTTCACCAGTCCAACTTGTTACTACCACATGGAACCTCTTTCATGGAACCAGCTCCCAATCAAGTAGGTTGGGTTCCCGCTGTCGGTGAACTCTACTATGGGCTTAACCCCATCTCCCTCGATGAAACTAGAAATATATTCCTAGAAAGACCCTTAATCAAAAAGACTTTATGTTTTCTAGGGTCAGAAAATTGGCTTAACAGCCTTTTATTTTCAAGTTGTCACAGTCAGAGATTTAACCCTTCATGACCACATTATTATGACTCTTGACATCTTTTATTAGACCTATAAAGTCTTTGGGTAATTGTCAGAGTCTCCCCCAATTTGAATCCCAATTTGAAATTATAAGGTAACCTTAGTTTATGATAAAGCATATATACATTGTATTTGATTATTCAAATATTTAAAGTATATATGTCTATATTTATATGCTAAAGAATAATCAAGAAATTTAGACAATCTAGCTTTATTAGATCTCAATTAAAGTTAGATGGGGAACAAAATCGTACATGGCTATTCATCATCCTGAACATGGCTAGGATTCCAATTCTAGCTAATTTATTATGGTCCGATTATTATTTACATCAGATTCAATGTTAAAACTCGAATCAACCATAATTTGTAATCAGGGCTAATTCTAGATAGATTTAGTTATGTCCAAAAGGTGATAAAATTAGGGTTATAATCTAAACAATCATTTTTAAAGTTATGGTGTACAAAGGCTGATGATATATTTAATAAAATTTTTGAATATTGGGTTAATCAAAATCTCAATTTTATCAGTCTAATTGGCCAGGTCGGCGTAACTCAGGTGGGAGGTTTTCCGCTCTTGGCGTTCCTTAATTACAGAACCACGTTGAGTACCCTTCCTTCGTTAAACACCAACTATATGAAATTTTGAGAAAATGATTTACCCTTTAATTTTATTATCCTATTGATCTAAAGAAACTCAAAATCCTGTGCCTATTTCAGCTACATTAAGGGCCTGTTTGTTTCGTTGCAAAACGTCGCAAGTCGTAAGTCGTAAAATGAGAATGGAAAAAGTGAACTGTAGCAGAGAAAATATATTGTGTTTTACGGTGTTTGGTTGATAAAGTGAAGTGTAAATGGAAAAGTATATTGTGTTTTACGGTGTTTGATTGATAAAGTGAAAGTGTAAATGGTAAAGTATATTGTGTTTTACGGTGTTTGGTTGGTAATGTAAAAGTGTAAGTGGAAAAGTTGACCACAAAATTAACTGTAGCAGTGATTTAAATATTATAAATACTATTAAATTAAATCTACTATTGCAAATTAAATTATATTAATAAATTTGAGATAAAAAATTAATAATCTTAATATTTTATTTATAACATTAATATTAATAAAATATTAGTATAAATAGTAAAATATTACTAAAATATTAACTAAATAAATAATATAAAATTTTAAGAAAATCTAAAGAACATTAATAAAATTTTAAGAATACTAATAAAATATAAATATTAAAAAATCTTACAAAAATAATAAAATATAGTTATAATATTATAATATTAAAAATACTTGAAAATTATTATAATACAAATTTTATTATAATATTAAAAAATCTTACAAAAATAATAAAATATAGTTATAATATTATAATATTAAAAATAGTTAAAAATTATTATAATATAAATTTTATTATAATATTATTGTAATATTATAGAAATATAAAATTAACAAAGTAAATTATAATTTAATAATAAATTATCATTATAGCATTATTATACTGAATTATTATTACAATATTAACATAATAAAATATTAATATAATAATAAAATATATTATGATATTAATAAAGTAATTTTTTATATTAAAAAATAAATAAATAAATATATAATAATTTTATATTAAAGTATAATATTGTTATATTAATAAAATATTAACTCTAAATAAAATAATAAAAAATGGAATAAGTATTAATAAAATAATAAAGTATTAAATAAAATATTAAATAAAAATATTAAATTAAAATAGTAAAATATTAAATATTAAAACAATATTAAAAACAATAAAAAATTAAAGATTAAAAATATAAAATAATTAAATAATTAAATAAGAAATTGAACATTATTTAAAATATTAAATATTTAATAATATTAAATTATACATTGATTATCAAATAACTGTTTTGAACTATAAGTGTACTACAGGTGAGAGTTACATGACCACAAAATTAACTGTAGCAACTGCAAGTGGGAAAATATGAGTGTAAAAGTGATATTTACATGACCACAAATTTAACTGTAGCAACTGCAAATGGGAAAAGAAGAGTTGCATTTTGTAACTTGTTTTTCAGCGAAACAAACAACGGAAAATGGAAAAGAAGTTTTACGACTTGCGTTTTGCGGCGTTTTGCGGCGAAACAAACACGCCCTAAGAGTATACAAATATTATTGTTGTACTTTATATTTGTCAAAATGAAAGAAAGATTTCTACCAGGTTTTCTATATTCATAATATTAAAAATGTCAGAATACAGATTTATGTTGGTAGCTTTTAAATTAGGGTATGCAAAATAAAAAAGATGTAGGGGCTCTTACTTAGTTTCAATTTATAAAACAAATATAATTTAGTTGGATATATAGCAGAGTAAGTTAGAATTCAATAAAAGAGTAGCAAGATATTTTAAAAAGAACTCGAACTAATTATAGCATGCAATTTAAGCACAAAATTAACATGTATATATATGAAAAGTTAACAACTCAATAGATGATGTGTTCAAAGTGTCTTTATCCAATACATAAAGCAACAAATAAATAAAGTATCAGAATTTATTCATTCAGTAAATTAAAGATAAAACATGGATGATTTTCAACAGAAAGTCGACTAGATCCATTGTGTAAGAAAACTCAGTATCAAACAGCTTACATATTTTTCTTGTCTTGGGATAAACATTTTATTGCATTCATTTATAGACATTTTGATTGCTGATGATCAAAACTTGTTGTGGATACTCAGTTCAGCACTCCACCTTATACTTCATTACTGTAGGATGTCCAGGCAGAATCCTCAAGATAACATGCAAAGTCCGATACATAATAAGACAGCCAAGAAACTAAAGTACGTGTTTTCTAGCCATTTCAAATATAATACAATATAAGATATCTACAAAAAAAGGATTTCGCAGACATGTGTTGAATGCAACATCTTTCTTTTCTTTTCTTTCTTTTTTTTTTTCCCCCCCTGCTGGACTTGAATGCAAACTTTTTAAGTAGCAATCATGATACACCAATTTAACACAAGAAGATTATATGTTTTTGTGGTGTAGATGGATTTCCCCCAGTTTAATTCTGTAAGCATCCATGTCTCGTAATAATCACCAATACAAGGTTGGAGCCTTCAAGTTCTAAGACTTCCAAATGTTAGTTATTCAGCAGGTGGTGTAGCATCAAATTATAATATCAAGTGTTGGAGACCAAACATATGGTGTATTTGACTTATGAGTTAGATCTGTTTGTGCTTTAAGCATTAATCATGAATTAAGCAACTGTATAGCCAATGATACATGTGAATCCCTAGCCAAGAAAATTGTTCGGGAAAGGATGGTGATGCAGTAGCACTCTATCTCTATGTATCACTAAAGACAGACAATTTATAGTCTATAACAGGATACCAAGCAAAAGCAGATATATAAATTTAAAATAAAGAAGGGTGTTCGTTGTAAATGTATATGAATTACTTCATTTTATTTACAAACTGAGATAGTAAGGAAAATTCAATAGCATGTAAAACAGTAATCGATATCTTTTATAAGCATGCCCTTCTGAAAACACTTAAAGAATTAGAACTGACATCACAGTGAATAACTTAGGAATTAGGCAAACAAATTGAGGTATGAACATAATACACATTTGGTTAGATGTCCATCAACTTCATCAAAACTGTTATTATATACAAAAGTTGTCATGTACTATTTAGTGCATATTTAAATCATAAATACTATACATAGTTTGACATCAATTTTATGGCTATCAAATGTAGTTGGCATACTGCAAAAGGATCAGCTAGTTTAAGAAAAGACATTGTAATCCTTGTCTAAGACCTGCTAAATTTTAGCATGTAATTCTTTTGATAGAAAACGGCATAGGAAAATTAATTTTTAAAAAATAATAATTGAATTTCAATTCTATTAAACAATCAACTTTTATTAACTTTTAATTGTCCTAAATAAGTAAATATACATTGTTGTTCACATAAAACATAGCAAGTATGTTGAGGAGCCTTTTACTCCCACAAGAAATGCCAACTCTCGATAAGCACTTGTAGGCAAAATCCAATAAAATGATATTGCAAGAAGCATCAGAATAACAGCCACTTCTATTTTTCGGCCGGGAAAGATTGTGCCATCACATACTCTCAATTACCAGCATTTAATAAATACAACACATTGAAATCAGTTCAGTAGAATAGCACTGTTATATTAAAAATGTCATAACAAATCACCAAGACATAGAAGTAAGATTCACTACAACTTTTAACAATAAAAGGGAAACCGAGTTATAGCAGAGTGAACATTGGAACTTAAATGACAAACCATACAACAGATTAAGAACATATTTTGTTAAGATAACACATAAATTGAGTTAAAACACCAAAGATTGAGAAATACTGATGGAGATTGCCATAAAATTACTGTTGTTGATCAAGTTTGTAAATTAGAACAAACTTATATTTGCTCTTTAAATTAGAAAAAAAAAAACCTTAATATTACAAATAATATTCTCCAGATTGGAATAACAATGTCTGGAGGATTGCAGATTGTTAAAATAGATGGCATGGCTGTATACCCCATGAAGAATTTCAATGCACATGTAGTATCTTATTGATTTGTACGCTTTTTACCTCTTTAATTAGGTTATAACTACATGCTATGGACTTGTCTCACCAATAGAAGGGAATCAAAAAATCATCCAGCTTATTTAGGAACCAAAAGATACTTCAGATGGCAATCAATTTAACCAGATGGAAATTGTGAAAAATTATTTACTAAAATTGAATAACTTATCTTGATAGAGGTAATAATAGGAAGCAAAATATAGAATCAGAAAACAGATCCTAAATTCGGATGTTTATTGCTAACATGATACTAATATATCTAAACTTGGTTAGGCTCGTATATAAACACATCGAAGGCCTTAACTAAATGCTAAAGAATGAAGTCAGATGTCTATGAAACAGATTTTCATGGGGAAAAGAAATCAAGTAGCTTCTTTCATAAACTGTATTTAAATTAGTATCTTATGATAAATTCTCATTGACCAGCAATAAATCAGCCACAAGAGCTGTAAAATCGAAACTTTTAGGCCTCAACGGCTAATTAAGTTGTAATCTGAAGCGTATGGACAGTATCAGACATCAAATGAACAATCTAATTATAACTCTAAAATGTTAAACAACATCAAATGATCAACATAAAACGACCAGACTTTACCCAAATACTGTGGGACAGGTTTGGTATACTTAGGCTATGCCAATTAAAGACAAAATTGAAACTATTCCTCAGACCCTTTTTTTTTTTTCTTTCCCCTTTTGATCCTTTAGATTGTTGGGTATTTTATACTATTTTCTAAAACATGTAATATCTTTACAAATTAAATTAAGATAAAACAACAGATTATTCTAACATGTAATAATAATTATATTAAAATAAAACAAAAGAATCTGGCCTGGGGAATGCAGTCGCGATGTCGCTGCCCTAAAGGATCAAAAGCCCGTCTCCTTGTCCAGACGTTGAATCGACCTTGTCCCCTAGCGGTAAAGGACCCCCGAATTCACCAGCACTCAGCCCAGGACAGTAGGCAGAGCCTCTACTCAAATGAAGAAGTTGCCCAGAAAAAATAAAGATGAAAATTCTTTTAAACACTGAAGCCATTCTCACGAGGAGTAGTCTTCAGGTTTTCTTTAAGATGAGAAAAGAGAAAATGAGTTGTGTGTTACTATTGGAGTGAGGGTCTATTTATAGACTTAGAATCCAAGTTGTTGTAACCACTCCAACAGAAAATCCAAGCAGTTGAGATATTTTCTCAACCGATTTAGATTCTAAGACTTGGTCAAAGTTGACTTAGTAAAACAAAATCTGAAATGAAAGCCTTTTTTTTTATTTTAATTCAAAAAATCCAACAAAACCTAACTATGGGAATCAAATTTTCGAAGCTGATGGAATGACTGACAACAGTAACGCTTCCTAAAAAACTTGAAATGATGCATGCAAAATCGGAGTATCTGCGACAACCTTCTTGATTCCTCGAGGAGCCTTCTTCCAGAGCCCACAAAGCCGTCAAGGCCTTGCGCTGATAACCGATCTCCACGAGTTGAGATCCAAGAGACAATATCAGCCACTAAAGATCTAAACAAAATTAGAACCAATGGGTGGATCAAGTTCAGGCCTCTCCCTGGACTAAAGATTGGGGAGGTGGCATTTTGGAAGAGAAGGATGTTGAATATTGGGAGAGAACTAGTCGTCAGGGCAGTAATGTCTGCAAGAACTATCAAATTACATTGTGGTTAATCAAACTCACGAGTTCAAGAATTGGAAAAACTCGCTCTCTTTATTAGTAAGCAAGGAGCGAAAACTTCTTTTGCAGAGAAAGCATGCCTTGCAAGAATGTTATACTTGGAAAAATGTCAGCATGGATTACATCAAAGGCTGCATACAAACAGGTGTTGCCTCGTTCTGCTCTAGCATGTCAGACAATATTTTTGGGAACATGAAGCTTGTTAAAGAGTAGTATTAGAATTTGAATTCTAGAATACTCATTGTAGGAGTAGAGGTCTGCTTATTATGTAATTGTAGTGTCTATATATTTGAGCATACACAATTCTCAGTTTTTTCAACTGATTTATCATAATATCAGAAACATCTCTCTAAATTTCTTTCCATCTCAAATTTTTTCTTTATTGATTGTCGCTCCCATATCTTCCTAGAGCTTGCAATCTTCTTTTCTATCAATGGATTTTACACTATTTCAATTTTCGCCTCCCTTCAAGCGAATGACACACTATGAATTTTGGAGTTCATCTTGTATATTCTAAAGAGACTTAGAGGCTCAAGTCAAACTTGCCACGAGTGAAAAAGACTTGAGTTCAATTTTAGATGTGCTTCATCATCAATTGGAATTCATCATTTTCTCCTTCTCATCGTCGATACTAACCCAACTCTTGATGTTTTATCCACCGTGAGTTTGTACGGGGGTGTTCAAGGATATATGTTTTCTATTCATCAGTCTTTGAAGTCATATGCGATCGACATCATCTTCAAAATTTTCTCGAGATATTTTTCAGATTATTTTATTTCCCTTTTTTATTCAAACTCACAATTTTCTCTCCATCGTGAGTTTGTGAGAGGTGTTAAAGAGCAGTATTAGGATTAGAATTATATAAAACTAAGTATACTAAAATAGAAGTTTTCTTATCATGTAATTGTAATGCTTATATATTCAGATATTGTCATCATAAATAAACACGATTCAATTTCTTCTTCAACTGTTTTAACACTCATTAATTACTTTAAAATTAATTTTAAAATAAGTATGAATTAAATCTCACATTATTTAATTAACTAATCTACACCCACCAGTCCATCCGCGAGATTATGATTGTTAATAAACCCCAAAATTTGCACTTACTCCTGCTATAATTATCGGGCAATCGGGCCCGTTGCTTTTTATTTATAGTTAGAAGGTGGAAAAAATAACAAAAAGAACACCGATCATGCATCCCTCAAGAAGGGGATCCATCTCACGCAACACTTCTTATTCTTCTTCAGTCAGCTCCTTGGAGAAGTCGTGGAGATCAGCGAGGGCAGTGAGTAGAGAAAACTTCGCCGCAGAAGAACCCCTCTTCTTCTTGTTCCTTCCCAACTTGATCCCAGTCTTTGAAATGGCCAATCCATGGCACTTCAGTGAGTCCGCCACCTCCTTGCCCTTCTTCTTCATTATCTGCATCAGTGTGATGTTGTCCAACTCCTTTCCTTCAGCAACCAAAGTAGAAGAGGTCCCATGTAGCATTGCTCTGAACCTGTCCACTGCTTCAACAGGGTCCTATCCCTGTTTCATCATATCCTGCGTCGCTGGCTGATCCTTAATGGAGTTGGGCTTAACTGGGCAGCTGAGGGTTGGAGGAGAGATGGCCTCTGAGAGTCCAGCTCCTGAATTTGCTCCCTTTTTTCTCGCCTAGCTGGAGCGGTGGCCAGTAGGCATGCCACTTGATGGGCCGCCTCGCTTAAGGGCTTTGGCCCAAATACTCCCTCAGAGTCAGGAGTATTTGGGCCCCGAATGAGCCCGTGCACGGGCTAAGGAAGAGGGGACAGCATCCTCTCACTTGTTTGGGGCACTGCTGCGTGGGGCTCAAGCTCGTCACAACTTTTGGGCCGGGTTCTGGACACTAAACTTCCGCATCCTCTCTGTAACTCCCACATTCACTGGTCTGCCCCGAGAAAGGAGAAAGAAAGAGGACGCCCAATTCGACAGCTCTCAGTCGAGAGAGCCATGATGCCGGATGTGCTCGCAGAGGGCAGGGCCTCCTGCTACAAAGTACTCAATCTCTTTCTTTGTCTCTCTCTGAGTCTCTCTCTCTCTCTCTCTCTCTCTCTCTCTCTCTCTCTCGCTCATGTCATGAATGAATGAATCCAGGCCCGAGACGCATTCTACGCGTGCCTTGAGAAAGAGGCGGACAAGAAGCCCACCGAGGTCGCCACCGTCGGCCTCCTCTACCCCGCCGAGTGCAAGAAAGCGAGGGCAGACTTCGTCAACCAATGCCGACCCTCTTGGGTATTCAAATTTTTTTTTTCCCCCTTTCCTTGGTTTGATTGTAAGCTGATTTATTGTGAAATTTGTTCTAATTTTGATATCATTGCGGATTTCTTTATTGATTGGTTGATTCATTAGGTGAAGCACTTCGACCGGCAGTATTGCGTGAAGAAAAGGGCTCAGAGGCTGCTGGACAACGAGGGCTCGCGAAGAGGTCCAATCTCCCTCCCCCAGCCCTACACTTTCAAACCCTAGTTTTTTTTTTTTTTTTTTTTTTTTTTTTTTTTGTATACTTGTATGGTATTTAATCAAGAAATATTGATGGATTTTGGATGGCATGCTTGAGCTAGGGTTTTGGGTTTTGTGCTATAGCATCATCAAGCATGTCCTCTGGCAATTGGAATTTGCTAATTACTAGAATGGTCGGGTTACTTCTGTGGATAAATAGCAAAAGGTCTTTTTTTTAGTCAATTTGCAGGTAGCTTGTGGTTCATTTGAGATTTATGTATCGAGCATGACATTTTACTATTTTACCTATCAGCTTATTTTGAAACAATTTGACAGGTGGTAGAGAGCTAAAAAGCTAAACAGAAAGAGGGAAGGAACATTTTCTTATATTAAAAAATTACCCTTTTCCCCCTAAACTCACTGTTCCAATAGGTCTTTGTATTTTTAGCTTTCTCTTCCACCTAAAAGAACAAATAAGAAATTGAGTAGTTTTATCGTTTTGAAATACCTTATTTATGGGACCTTTCTCTTATTGGCTGTACAAAGAACTCATTTAGTAAGAGTTTATCCCGATTTAAAATCTTCTAAAAATAACAATGGCAGACACCCTATTTTCCTTTGAAATGACCTCCTAAAGGCACAGAAATTCATAAAATCAGAACTAAATTGAAGAAAACAACAAAATGAAGCTCCAATGCACGTCTTTTCCTTGACTACTTTTATGTTCAAAGGAAGTCTTGATTGTGTGTTGGCATGATATAAAGGTTGGTGTGGTTATCATCTTCTTTATAGAATTACGCATCTTTGATGAAGATCTCATTGCCATAGGACCTAGCAGGTCTGTGAGCACACTAATAGGGCACTCCTAGTTTAGGTTTTTTGGTTATTTGACACTTAAGCAGGCTTGATTTTCTTAGCCCTTCAATGGTGTTCAGAGTCATAAATCTGGCCCAATGTTTGAAATAGAGGAAGCGTAAATAGAACCGCTCGAGCCTTCCACAAAGCGAAGCATAGCCTTCCAAAATTTTTTTATTTTTATAATGACAATTATATTTTCTGTGTAGATATATAACATAAAGTAATTTAAAATTTATATTGACAATTCAATATGTATTCATTCTCTAATGAGATGGAAAAAGGAAATGAGAAGGCAAATAAAAGTAAGAAGTGTCGGCAATAAAACTTGTTGTTTGTAATTGATGTTGCTAATGATCAAGAAATAGGACGTAAGAGTTGTCTTAAAATGCAAACTAAAAATAGTATTAGGTGATGAAAGTGAATTATATAAATGATAGGAGGTGAATTGGACAACACCATCGAAGGTAGCGTGGAGGAAAACACAGGAGAATATTAATTGTACTTGTCAACTAAAAAGTGCAAAAGCATAAACTTCACTCTAAATTGTGTAAGTTTCTTAGGAAATAGTGTAAGGTTCACAGGTTTAGAGCTTTATTTTATGGGCTATGTAGCAAATTGTCACTACCATGCTCATGGTGCACCGAAGCAAGCTTCACATCAACATTTTTAAACATTGATCTGACAATTTGCACTAGTGACTCTTTATTGAAAGATGTCAATTCTTGGTTATGGTGGGAAAAAGTATAGACTTATTTTAACTGGACATGCGCACACACATGTACACACTTAAATGTAAGGTTTCTCGTATAGCTGCTTTCTAAAACCATCATCATAGTTAGATTGGACTACTTACTGCTAGAATAAGTGTTTTAGTAACCCGGGGGGATGACATCAATGCTTCTCTTGACTAGATTCCAAGTCTACATGTCTGAGGCAATGATGGCTACGCTAGTGTTGCCTAATAGACTGTGAAGATGCATGTTCTTGTAAGTTGAATCATTCCAATACTAGATAGTCATTCATAAATAAAGTTGCATTTACATAGGGTGCACCAACTGGTTGAGCAGCACGTTTTAGAGGAGTTACTAAAGGTTCTAGGTGATGACGTTCTAAATTGTGACCAATTAACAAATATAGGAAGACTGCAAGGAAAGTGAAAATTTTCTAATGGTGCTACAATGTCACAAGTAAACTAGGAAGAATTTTCATGCAATTGGTCTATATTGCTCCGTGGTCCTGAAAACTTTTTAAAGTTTCATTTTTCAAAAAGTACTCATGAATTATGAAACTAAGAAATGCTACCTTGGACTAGAGAATTATAAGGAGCCACTAATTTGAGAAGTTTACACAGGATGTTATTCAAAAGATCCGGTGTACTAACTTAGTTTTTTTTTTTCCTTTCTTTTTTTTTTCCTATGCACTATTTTTGGAAACTTCTTGAATTTTGCCACTTATATGGAAAAGTGTGGAAAGTCTATTTTGCAACTATGATGTTATTGGTCTAAGCACCAAGGTGTCAATTAGGAACTAAGACTAACTAAAGGTTTAGGTTATATGTAATAACTTCCCTGTAGTAGTTGTTAGCAGTTACTTCTCCGGTCTGACAAGCTGTACTGAAGTGATGATAATGTCACCATATATTACATAAGCACTTATTTGGCAAATATCATGGATTTTGTTGTTGCAAAAGTTGTCAAAGTTTAGAATTTCTTTGCTTTCAACGATCTATGTAGGGTAAATTGATAAAGAAGATGTTATCAAGTTTGTCTTTTATATTGAAACAAGGAAATTGCAGAACTATTTGGCTGTCTCTGACTGGAGAAACTAATTCTAGTGGTCGCTATATGCTCAGTCTTTTTTTTTTTAAATAAAAAAAAACGAGGAAGACATTCAAGTGTGTTCCTATGCTAGGAGATGCTTGTTTCCGATACTAGGTCTAAAACTTTTGTTCCATAGTTGAAAGTTCTAGTAAAGAGAACTATGGCCAACATTCATGTTGACTTCATAGTGAAGGCCTAATCTTATGGATGACAATGTTGACAAGGATGCCATTTAAACACTGCAAGCTGACAACTTGAGAGCAAGTGGTTATCAATTTACCTTAAGAAACTATGCAACTGGTCATCCATATTCTCTCTTATCAATTTGTCAGCGGAAGAAAAGAGTTGCTTGCTTGAAGGTGAACCCTGAAGGTAACATAGTAGTTCATGGATGGAAGACAGATGATTTGAGTTCCATCAGCTAATGGTTTGTCTTTCTATAGTAGGGGATGTGGGGGCTATGAGATATTTTTGTAGAGCACAAATCAAGTTAGGATTACAAAAATGAATTGCTTTCTTAGATTTGTTTTTTATGTATGGATACTGCTTGACCCACTGCTTGTGTTATATCTATTTCGAGCTTCTGGAGTCGTAGGGGTCTAAATTAAGGGTAAATGTTGGACTGAGGGACCATGTCTGTGTAAGCTCCGGTGTGTGTTAACATCTAATAGTTGCTCTATGTTTAACAGCAATTCCTAGGTGGAACAAGCTTAAACTGCTTGGGTAACCCCTCTATTGTAGACTTTTCTTGTGTGCCATGATAACAGTTAAGCACCTATAGAGGTAGATGTCAGTCGGCATCTGGTCATAAGCTTTGGAGGTTTGTAAATTTTGGTGAAATGTGTTGACTAAGCTTGAGCCTGTGACTTTTCCCATCACATGCAAGCACCTGTACCAACAGTCTACCTCTTCCCTTTACTTTCAATTGCAATATATCAATTGTATGACTTTTGATTATATCAAACTTCTTGTGTCATCATGCTTGGTTCCGATGAGTACAAACAGTCTGAGAGCCACAAACATCCCCCATGTCATCTCCTTGTCTGTGAAGGGGAACTAGGAAGATCAGGTGCATGTTTTACACCTTCATTATCTGCTGGCATGACATATGAGATCTGTGACCACCAGAACAATTTCATTCAATGGGAGTAAATGGAGTCATCTCTAATTGTTCTTTAGCCCATTTTTATATACTGATTAATTCTAGCCAATAATACTCAGAAAGTTTTAGCTGAGTAGAGAAGATCTTATAAATCAAGATCTGGATTTCACTATTTTTTCCCCCTTAATTCAGGTTTGTGACAAGCTCATCGACTTGTCTAATTTCAACTTTTTTGCTCTTGCATTAGATCCTTCAAGCAATGAAAGGAGATTGGTTGAAGGTTAGCACAGTTCCTACTGCATGGTTCACAAGGAGAATAATCCTACTGGCTCCCTGTGTGGAAATCCTCAATGGACTGTTTTTATTAAATAACTGAGGTTGTAATTTAATTGTACAGTGGGAGTCCATATTGTTGTTTAGACATTATATTGTGCCAGATTTGTTCTGATTTTCCATGATAAGTTGTCGAAACATCATAAGTTATGAAATTAACACATTTCTAGTTTCATGGTCAGTTGTTGAAACACCAGATTGTTAAATGGATCTATGGCTAGTTTGTGTGGTTTCCTTCATCAGTTGCTGAACCACTTCCTTATGGCCCTCGGATAAAAAGCATACCTTTATGATCTTTAAATCAAAAGTAATAGCCATGTCAGAAAGAAACATAATATATTGCATATAGAGTAGTTCAAGGCCAAAGGGTACACAAGAAGAGACTATAATAGCAGAACTTAAAGTTGCAGCTGTAGATTCTGATCTTTAGCACTATGTTATCTAGATGCGGGTCCTGTTTTAAATATCGGCCAAGTTGGCCTAGATATCGGCTGATATCTCTTTTTTTTCCTGTTGTCGATACGATATGGGAAAATCATTCGCCATATTGTTTGCAGCAAAAAACAGCCGATATTTAAAATATCGGCCGATAAATTGCGCGATATTGGACAATAAATCGCCTGAAATATCGCCCGATATGAAATAACTTATTTATTACACGACTATGTGTAAATATACATTATTTTTTTATTGTATTTGCCTGCATATTACATCATTTTTATTAGGTAGATGATATCTATGACACTAAACCAACTTTTAGTTATCAATATTTCATTATATATAGTGTCTGATATGAATGCTCGATATGAGCGCATATCCCGGATCAATGTTTAAAATAACGATAACGTAATGATAACGTTTTTCTTCTGTTATGTTAATATAGGTTATAACGTAACGCATAACGTAGGTTACGCGATTTAATATTTAATTAATAAAAATAAATATATATACTATATTTAAGATTTTTTTATAAATAAGAAAATAATTTTTAAAAATCTAAAAAAAATATCAAAACATTAGCAAGTCTCACTACAATTTTTAGCAAGTATCAGAATAATTTTTCACATTCACAAGTTATAATTTATAATTTCATCTACACAAATAACAATATAATTCACATATATCATTATATTTCATAATTTTTAACCAGGCTATTCAATCTATACACTCATAATTCAATCTACAATAATTCATGATTCAATCATAATTCATAATTTTTAGTTATGTTATTCATTATAATTCATAATTCAATCTACAATATGCTATTCAATTAAACCCCCCGTGTCCTTCACTCTCTCTGATATTTATCCCTGATCTCTCCCTTTCCCGATCTCTCTCTGCTTTCTCCCTCCTCCCGATCTCTCTGCTCTCTCTCCCCCGATCTCAGAGCGACGCCAGCGAAAACCACTACGACGGATATCCATTAGAGGTAGGTCTTTTTCTTTTGCTGTCGATTGGAGGTGTCTTCTTCTCGGTGCCGACGAGGACACGGCGACAATCTTGCAGAGAGGACGAGCAAACGAGCGAATTTGGGGGATTTTTTTTGCCCTAGACCGAGAGAATATGAGGTTATAAAAAGTCGACTTGCATCGTAACGTAGGTTTCGGTGTGTTACATTAATAACGTAACGTAACGTAAGTTACGAGCAAAATAATCATAGTTATCAAACATTGCATTTTTTAAACCTGTTACATAACGATTGGTCAGTGTTATGTTATATAACGAGTTATAACGGGTTATAAAACGGGTTTTTTAAAACACTGTCCCGGATATCTTCCCCGATATTCAATATCCGATATGAAAAACTCCCATCCGATACAATCCCGATATCCGATATTTAGAACCTTGGATGCGGGGTTATCTCTGATTCTCTCTGTTGGCCTCATACTTTTTTATTTTCCAATTTCGGAGGTAGATCGGAGGGCTTGGACTTCACTGTCAAACCATATTACACTTATGTAGCATCAAATGCATCAACAAACAATAATATATCTAGACATAGAGGTTCTGCAAATTTATCGATATCGTGCTCAAAGATTTTACATTTGTATATCTTACATCATTTATTTGAAATCAGTTTAGCTCGTTCCAAGAGGTGGAAGAATTTTGTGATTGATAATTACTTGAATCTGTTCGGAGTGTTTTGATACCATATCAGTGTTTCATGTTCTTAAAATGATTACACAAGGTAAATCATTGATGAATGATGTAGGTTTCTACTGTTAATAAAGACAAAAGAAAGTTGTCCAAGGCGATGATGTCTAAAGAGAGGACATCATCATATATGTCTGAGTGGACGTGATTGCTTCTATGCATTGGATATGTTTACTATTATAAACTTATTAGGTTCTGAATCATGTGACATTCGTGATAAACTTCTCACTCTCTTTCATTTCTTTTTATATTTTGACCACTTGACATGCAAAATTATTAGTTTCTTCTTCAAGATTAAAACAATTTTGGGACCTGATGTTTTGTTTTTTATTATATGATGTTTTCTGGAAGATTTTTTTTTTTTTGGTTGCTAAATGCCTCTTAGTGCTGGTTGCATCATGAGATAGGCTCCAGATATTGTTTGATTTAACTAAAATAATTTAAAGCGAAGAGTTGGGAACATTAGCTTATTCTGTATTCCAGTGAGGATTCACTAATGCCCTACCTCAAACTAGCTCTTATCAGCAGTGAGCAGAGAATGGAGAAGGGAAATATTCGGAGTTCCCTGACGAATGAGAAGGTGTTTTGAGGACGCAGATGAGGAGTGGTAGACTAATGTAGACCCAGCAGCTGGGCCCTATCGATCTTTGCTCTTGCATAAACCATGTCAAACCAAGACGATTGGATATCCGAACGGAACGGATATGAACTTCTCCTAGAATAGTTTCTGATGGGAAATGAAATTCAATGAGTAATTCAAAGGAGAAACATCTTCGATAGGATTCATTTTGTAATTCTCTAGTAAAGAAGAAATGATGAAAACAAAAAGGGGAACACTCTGTTCCTAGAGAAAATAGGAGCGTATGACAACGAATGAGAATTCTCTCACTAAAGGAAGAGTTGGTCAAGCTGCAAAATAAGGTGACAAAGTACGAAGGTAACTCTTTTAGAAAACAAGTTCACAGTGAACCATGTTAAGATTGGGTGAGATGAAATGATTTAAGCCTAAATTGTTGGTTGTTCACAACCTCGTGTATTGAGAGCACACAAGTGGTGTTAAAGTATGGTTTGATATCAATGATCCCTTCTGATTTGAGAAGTAAGCCAAAGAGAAGATAAATCCACGTACATGACTATTAAAACTGAAAAATATAAATTGGATGGATTGATGCATAACAGGATGGTAAAGATTGCAACTTGATGATCAGAACCTTTAATTTTAGTACCAACTATAATGTGGATTACTTAACTTCTCAAGAAGTTGTACCACTTAACTAATCAAGAAGTTGTTTTACACAACAGTCTAATTTTGTCGTAGGATAGGCCATGACACTTTTCTGATAGTTCACAGTGGTGTAACTGCCTGGCACTGGTGTAGTAGATCTCGTATTCTAGATGAGGATCCTGATATATTAGAGACATCATTTCTGGATAAGGAACACATCCAAGCAGCGCCAAAAATATAGTGCCTACTGAATGTCCTTGTATCATTTTATTTTTCTATACATTTTGATTGAACTGTGCTGATATTAGGAAGCATATTATTGTTGAACACATTGTGATATAATATATGTTGAGATCATCGTAATTATGGTATAGCTTGCAAGGGATTTTTAGGGGCCCATCACATTGTACACTTGTACCATGAAGGTTGGTGTATTACGGTATTAGAAATTCCATCCACTGTGAAGGATTCATAATCTGGATTGGAGAAAATGAAAGTTACCATCATTAATGGCAACCATGATTTGGTTTCTACTCATTAACTGTGCCTTTGTAATCCTTAGAAACTCTTTCTGAGTATGAAAAGGCCATAGATGTTTGCTAATGTTGCCTTGAACCATATAATGGAGAAGGTGCCTTCGCCTTGTCTTTCTTAGATAGCACTTCAATTGGTGGACTTTGGATTGAAAAATGAAATAGCTGTGAATAGATGTGCTTTTAAGGTTTTAAAGTTCTGTTGCTTGCATGATCAATGCCGATTGGGATATGCTTTGCAAAAACTGCAATATTTCTGTGTTTAAGGTTTTAAAGGAGTTGTGTTCCTTGTTTCTAGGTACATTGCCAGTTGGTGATGATCAACGAGTTCCGATCAGTCTTGAATAATGCAGCATCCTAGTAGCGCGTTGGTCTAATGTTCCTACCAAGGGTCATTTCATAGTGATCTTGTTAGTGAAATAAAATTAAATGATTGCATATTGGAAGGGATTTATCTGGTTAGGCTAAAGTCTGTTATGAAAGGGACAGAGGTTGATGCGAAAAATTGCAAGATGGAAAATCAGACATATAGAGCAAAGTGGGATGATTGAAGATGAGGAGCTTGATTGGTGCAAAGGTTAGGTTTCCTAATTGGAAAAATAGGAAAGAGGGGCTTAGACTGTGGATCATCAAATCAATGATTGTAGGCTTCTCACAAGGGTGATGGGTAAAGAACAAAATGATTAGCAAAAGCAAGAGGGGGCAAAGAGACTAGCAGGTAAACCTACACACAGTTGACTGGGAAGAAAGAACTAGGGTCGTGTAAAAGTATATGAAGGACCAATTTTCGGATAAAGGAAGCTTTGATAAAGAGCAACAAAGAACTCTGGGTCCTTGGAGGAAACCATGGAAAATTATTAGAAGTTGTATTGGTGCTCAACTAGCGCCCGGCCAATTATTAGTAGGTGTGCTTGAATATGTGTACATGGGTTGGGTTCGGATTGTGCCTCATTAGTGGGGAACAGATATCAGTGATGGGTTAAATGGTTGAAAAGGAGTTGAGGTCGGATCGGGTTCATGTAAATCCAAAAACCAAATCAGACAAAGAAACCAAATTCTACCTCGGTTCAAGTCAAAAATCTTTTCTTATCACGTTTGGATCAGATTCCAATCTTAAATAGTTTCGTGGAAATACCATTGAGGTTATTTTTCATACTGGTAGGTCACTTTTTTTATATGGAATTGTCATCATTTATGCTATGTATATTGTCTTGTGCTTTGCTCTCTGTTGGTCGACCGGCCGACCTGCTTTTGTTTCCACTGCAATGTATGTCGGTCGATCAGGCGGTCGACCGATCTGTCCTTTTCTTCTGTCTGTGTGCACGTTTGTGCATGTCGGTCGGCCGAGCGGTCAATCGGCCTTGTCTTCTGCCTTTGCTATGCCATCGAGTTAAAAAACTCAACCTCTTTGATTTTAGATACTCTCTCACAATTCCCCACATAGGTAAAAATTTCTCAAATCTGAGCCAAACACCAATGAATCACCATGTCAACTCAGCAAACAAGATGCATCATTATGACTGCCTACGTACGGCTCAGGAGATCATGCCACATGTAATTCATCCAAACGAGCTCTACCGACCTCAAGCAACGGGAAAGATGTGGAATAAGTTCTTACAATGATTGAACTTAGTACCTGGAGTCACCTTGGTGAGCATGTCTGCCAGATTCTCCTTTGTGTGAATCTTCTCAAGAAATAGATCACTTTCTTCGAGAATCTCTCTAACAAAGTGAAACCTGATGTCGTTGTGCTTCGTTTGTGCATGATAAACCTGGTTCATTGCCAAACAGATAGCACTCATTCTATCACAATTGATCTTTAACTGATCATGTTTGATACCCAAATCATAAAGGAACCTTTGAAGCCAAATACCCTCCTTTATAGCCTCTTTCATGGCCATATACTCAGCTTCTGTTGCCCACAAAGCGACAATAGACTGTAAAGTCGAGCGCCAACTCACTTATGCATGTAACAATATGAAGACATATCCCGTCGTAGACCAGCGCTTGTCAAGGACTCTTGCATAATCGGAATCAACATACCCCGTACACTCTTACTTACCATGTGTATCCTTCTCAAATACCAATCTAACATTTATAGTACTTTTGATGTATCATAGAATTCACTTTGCAGCCTTCCTATGACCTCCATTGGGATTGTGAATGTATTTGTTAATCATACTGACGGCTTGTGATAAATCGGGCCTTGTACATACCGTAGCATATATCAAGCTACCCACTGCACAGGCATACAGTACGTGAGACATATACTCACGTTCTTCAACTGTAATAGGAGACATAGTAGTTCTAAGCTTGAAGTTAGGAGCCAATGGTGTACTTATAAACTTTATGTCGCTAAACTACTGAAGTATATTTTGCAATTACCCATTCTGAGTCAAGCGAATCTTGCCACTATCTCTGTCTCTTTCAATTTCCATGCCAAGTACTTTTTCTTTTTTTTTTTTACTTCGCATAGATCTTTCATCTCGAACTCGGAAGAAAACTGTTTCTTCAACTTATCAATTGTTGATCTACTCTTGGAAGCAATGAGCATATCATCAATATATAACAACAAATAGATACAAAAGAAGGAATCAAAATCAAAACAAGAAATTTCTCCTTTTTTAAATATTATCAAAAATAATGCATAAGTTTGCAAAAGATACCAACATAACATACACCTTTGAGCATATACAAGTAAATAAATAGATAATTGTGCCCAAAAATAATACAAGAAACATACACGAAATATGCACGAAATACTATAGTGTGCACAATCATATACATACATACATACATACATACATACATACATACATACATATATATATATATATATATATATATATATATATATATATATATATATATATACATATACATATACATATATATATATATACATATACATATACATATATATATACATATATATATGGAATTGTTATCAATTTTAGAACATACATATATAAATAATCATGATTGAGTACACAAAATCATATATCAAGAATAATGAGTGTATCTCATAGTTATTATTTGTAAACACTTGTAAATAAACATAAATCAAAAAATTTCTAAATAAACATGAACGTATATTTCAATATAAACCAAGAATTTTTTTTCCCTTTGAAATAAACACAAAATTAATGCATAAGCTTTATAAATGATGATACTAATTAAAAATGAATATAAACTTAGCAAGAAATCAATCGTGATATAAAAAAGTGTGAACATTGTTAAAAATATGAACAATAAATCATATATACGTATGATGCCAATGAAAATTCAATACCACTTGAAATATGAGACATACATATATAGATAAATAAGAATGAGTATAGAAGGATTAAATATCATGAGAATCATGTGTATAACTCACTCACTAATACCAACCTAACATGCATATGTCAAAAAGATAATCAAGTAACATATACTATGCATGCTCGTCAACCAACCATCCACAAAGGGTAGATATTTTAAAAATAATATTTTGAAAATAGTTGAGTAATATGAATTGAAAACACTACCGAGTGAAAAATAAAAGAACTAATTTAAAATAATTTTGAAAACTAGTTCAAGATCTTCAAATAAGAAATCAATCATATATATCTCATGAAACATGCTAATTACACAAGAATTATCACTCAAAATTTATATAGCATATATTTGCTAATAAATCTAAAATCATAAGTAAACAAATGGTGAGTGAATAAGAATCATGTAAATATCATATTCATGAAAATACGATCTATAAAACTCTAAAAATATTCATCAAAAACTCATATGCAATTCTTATTAAATATATTGACATATAGAAGACTTGCTTTAAAAGAATATGAAGACATAAATTAAGGAAAAAAATTCACTAGATTGCAAAAAAAAAATATAAACATTCATAATCAATATTAGTGGAAGCAATAAACTCAAATCATCAAATATTTTCACCACGATAATCAAGAAATACACGAGACAAATGTAAGATAAACTTTAATGATATATGTAAATTTCATCAAAACTAGAGCTTACACACACACACACACACATATTCAAATACAAATTGAGTATACATGTTATTTTGAGTATATGGCACATAACTTGTGTGTCTCAAGGATATAATCATGTATATTTCATAATTTTTAACTAGATTTACAGATACATGAAGCAAAACAAATAGAAACAATCTCATAAAAGATCAAATATGTATCTCAAAAATTTATTCAAAAATGCATTTTGAAAAGAGTTCATATAAATGTAAGAATCATAAAAACTATGATATACAAGTATAATCAAACAATAATTGAGTACACAAATAAAATAAAACATGTATAACATGAAGATCAAGTGTATGTCACATTATTTTCACAAAACTAGCATTTGTAATGAACAAAATATTCATCAAAACATACTTGAGAAACAGATGAGTATAAATATAAGTCATTAAAAATAAGATATACACACATAGCTAAACAATAGTTGAGTACATAAAAGATATAAATCGACTATAAGTACAAAATCAAGAGTGTATCTCAAAAGTTATATAAGTATATTACAAGTTCTAATAAACTTTGCATTTAAAATGTGAGACATGTAAACCATGATATGCTCCATTAAAAGCATATGTAATCATGAAACTACTAAAAGGATAGACATGTAAATCTTTTTGAAAATATGAAAATAATTTTCAAAATACATACATAGCTTAACAATAAATCAACTCAAGTTTAAGTACAAAACAACATATGATAGAGTCTAGGTTACTATAATAGCATATGAGTATTTTAGCAAATAAAATACTTTTAAAATGGAGGATGAGATGGTTACCAATACCTATGTAGTCCAACTTTATTTCTCCCAATCGATGTGGTCTTCCCACCAAAACTCCTTGATAGTGATGCATTCATTAATTTGTATATCAAGTCCAATAGCATTCACCATCAAAGGCACCAATCATCTTACGTGTTGTGGAGCTCACACTTACATCAAAAATAATTGGTGTGAATTTTGATACCCATATTTTCTTGAGTCCTTGGTGGTTAGTATCTTTTGAACCCAAGTATTAGCATTTGAAATATTCATTCTATCATAACAGAATTGTGTAAATGGCCTTTGCGGTCACAATATATACAAGTGTACATTCTAGCATATATACGGGTGTGAGCATGGTGTGCATGTGGTGTATGTCGTGGAGGGTGTGCATGCATATGTGAAATTTATTTTTTTTGAAACATGTACTCCAATCTAGTATGATCAAAAGAACATTGGCTTAAAATAGAGCCTAAATAATCAATCTTCTTTTTCAAAAAAATCGTTTTCAACAATGAAAGAAGAAACAACACGAGCATAAAAAACTTTTCCTTTTGAAAGAGAAATCTTTTCTTTTGAATCAAATTATTTTTCAAAGACTCATTTTCCTTTAAAACAAAATCAACTTGAATTTTCAAAGAATCATTTTCTTTTGAAATCAAAACAATTTGGTTTCTCAAAAATTATTTTCTTTCAAAACAAAATCAAGTTTTGAAGATAAAGCATCCTTTTGTTTTAAAGCAATCTCCTTTTCTTTAGAAACAAAATCAACTTTCTTTTTCAATGAATCATTTTCCTTCAAAACAAAATTAAGTTGAATTTTCAAAGAATCATTTTCTTTTGAAATCACATCTTTTTCTTCAAAACACAATCCAATTTTGAAGATAAAAACTCATTTTTCTTTTTCAATTTTAAATTCTTATTTTTCAACAATTTGTATTTTTCAAGCAAATCCTCACAAAACATAACAAGTTCATCATTCAACATGTGTGCATTCTCATTAGACACACTAATACTATCATCAAGATCAAATTCTGAGGTTACCTCAAGAGAGTCTTTCCCTTGGACCGTGAAGCGTGTTTGGTCGGAATCATTTTCACTTGGTTCTCTCTCCATCTCATTTGGTGTGTGGTCATTAAAGAGATTAATGTGTTCCACACTGTTAAAGTGAAATCATAATTAGTAATCTTAGAAAGATAATCATTACTAAGTGTTTGCTTTAGTGCAATAATAGCTTGTGCATTAGCCTCAAAATATTTGTCATTATCAACATATGATCTTTTAGTGGTGGAAAGATAAACATGTAGTCCTAGTGCTTTAAGATATGAGCACATTTTAATTTTCCTTGTTTCGATGTTAGAAGTATCGAACATAAGTGGAGCAAGATAATCCATCAGTGTGCGTTAAAACGAGAATGTGTATGATAAATATAGAGATTAGCAAACTAAAGATCACTCCTCGGTGGTTAAACCGAATATCAGGAGCACTAGCTCTGATACCAATTGAAATCACCTAGAGGGGGTGAATAGGTGATATGCTAATCAATACGGAAATTAAAAACTTATCAAAAATAATTCTACACAAAGATATTAACACATAAATGAATCCAAACTCACAACCAAGAAATGAAGTCGTTTACCTTGTGAAGGGCTATGAACTTCTCGTGATTCCTCTTAAATAAGAGTTGAGATGCGTAATTGCTTTCTTGGTATATAGAGAGTTCAAACAAATAACCTTGAGAGAAGAATAAAAATAACAAGTATATTTGTGTAATATTATAAAGGAGTAAGAGTTACAGAGATCAAACGCAAGCCAATCGCAAAGACAGGATTATTTTCGAGGTTCGAGCCACTTGTTCCACGTTTCCGCCTTCACCGTAATGAAGAATTTCACTATAATCGCTCTTGATTACAATTGAACTTGATCTCGCAAGACCACTCAGTGTGGCAACACCTACAAGCTTTCTTACTCGTTTCTGTAAAAACATAAACACACGAGCCCACAAGCTGGATTGAGGCCGCAACATCCAACAACTCAATTACAAAGAATGAACGCTGGTGATCAATACTCGATCATAAAAAAAACTCTCTTATAAACTCACTTATATAATAAATAAAAATGAGAGCTCAAGTGTAGGTGAGAGAAAACAGAGATTGAGAATCGAAAAGCACTAAAAACTTTTACAAAAAAAAATCTTTTGGCCACTTATTGTGAAAAACTTGTGTAAAACTTCTTGTTAAAACACTCTCTAGTTAATCCTATTTATGAAGAGAGCTAGAGACTAATTCCCAGCAAATTTAAGCAATAAAAACATGTTAGAAATATTTAAAAATACAATATAGCCTTGGGAATGAACCAGGACAAGTTTAAGTACAAAACTAACTGTTACAAGGTAAAACAAGCAAGCTTTGACCAAGAGTTGTCGATAGGCCAAGTGACCTGCACATAAGTAAACTTCATACACAGTTTTGAAGGTCAAAACATATATATTTAAAAATAAATATATATGAAGAATTTGTATATTTTTAAGCTATCTTTCTAATAAAATAAAAAATCATATGAATCAGATATTGCATTGAAAGATATGATCAAAATACTGAAGAGTGTCAAATTAAAACTGTGAAAATTATTTTTAGCACATAGGCTAACTTAAAAGTAATATTTGATAACTTAAATATTTGAATTTGAAAATAATCATATAAGAAGATATTGTAGCTCTTTAAGTTATCTTTGTAATGCAACTTGAATCATATCAAATAGAAATCAGAGTCAAATGTTAGCACTAAAATACTGAGCAGGTGTCAGTGCAAAACAGTCAACTGTCGACAGGGTTGTCGACAGGCCGAACTCACTTGAACTCTGTAAAATGCTTTTGACAATAATAAAGGGGCTGTCGATAGTTCTGCTGCACAATCATTTTTAAAATCAATTATTGAAGATTTAAACATTGTAATTTAGAAATGATTATATAGGAAGATGTTATAGCCCTTTGAGTTAAATTTGTGATGCAACAAAAATCATATGAATCAAATATTGGATTAGAAAGTTATGATCAAAACACTAAAAGGGTGTCATATAGAAAATTATAAAAACTGTTTTTTATAAGAAATAAACTTTTGATAAAAACAAAACTAAACTCATGAAATCAACTCATCAAAATAAGTATCTTAAACACAATATAAGTACCAATGTATATGGATGAAATCCAATACACGTGTAAATGTAAACTTGTTTTTGATGAAATCTATTCATGAAACCAAAAATGAAATCGAAAATGGGTTGAACCGAAAATCAAACTATTTGTGTGTGTGTGTGTGTGTGTGTGTAAGTTTGAGCAATCAAAACTAATCTATTATTTACAATAATTCTAAACTCACAAACACAAGGCACAAGTTTTCTTGTAGATCATTTTCTCTAAGTAGACGTGAACCAAACTAGATCTCATAAGCTAGACTCCATCTTGAATGTTTGATGTTTTTTGTGCTTGAGCTCGTGAACCAACCCGTGTTAACTTTAAAAACTCGACTTTGAATCTTTTGTTGAAGTTAAACACCAATCTATGATCTTGATTAAATCTATAACTTATGAATCATAAGATCATTAGAAACTATAAATATATGAGTTAATCATCATCAAAACTAGAGTGATGTACATTTGGGCCAACAAATCTAAAATGATAGACTAAACTAAAAGATAGACAACTTCATATGAAAGATAGACATATTGACTAAAATGGAGACAATTTCAGAGAAACGGCAGATTGACTAATCTAAAAGGTAGATGCACTAAAGTAAAAGGTAAATAATTTCATTTGAAAGGTAGATATATTGAACTAAAAGGTATACAAATATAAAATAAATTCAAATATTTTATATAAGTATAGTTATTTTAGAAATAAATATAGAATTTAATTAAAGGCAAATAATTTGGATGTAAATATTGACATTTTAAAGATATACAGTTTAAACATTGATATTCAAAACATAAATAGATAGTTTTCATGTAAATATAAATATAGATGTTTTAAAGATAAAATTAATTGAATTGCCCTGAAGGTGCTCGATAAAATGTGGCAGAGAAGGCTCAAACTGAATCGGAGACGCACAGTTAGGTTGAACCTCCGGCATATGAGCTGAAACTCAATGTCGACTCAAGCGTAGGACTGGACTCTGCTCGTGCGGCGGCCATCTGCAAGCCACAACAACGAGCTCGAGCTAGTTGTTAGTCTCTCAAGTCCACGCCACTAATCAAGTTAGCAGAAGCACAATCCATCTTGTTTGGACTTCAAGCTACTGAAGGTTTGAACAACATCCCATGCATAATTGTGAGTGATGTTCAGTGTGTCGTGCAACGGAACAACAATCAGCATTCCACTCCACCTTGGCAAGCAGCCATGCATCATCTTTGATTGCCGAAGCCTCCGTCAAGCTAATAAATCAGCTAGATTGGAGTTTGCTGAAGGATCAATGAAGCGACACATAGAATAGGGCGTAAATGTCTCGATCTTCATGTTTATGGAAGTTGGATGTATCACTTGTTACCTTGTCCTCCAATTTGCGACACACCTTCGTTGGAGGAGCTTGGAATTTCTCTGTGTAACCAATGCATGATCTAATGCAAAAGCTAAGGCTTCCCCTTAAAGAATGAAAGAGATTAAATATGATAATTTAAAATGAAACTATATATTTTATAACAAAATTTAAACAAAGGTAAATAGTTTACAAAATTGAAATAGAACATTTTAGAAATAAAATTGAACAATAGAAAATTAAGATAAAAAAACTGCTAACAGAAATATAGTAGATTATTTACAACGAAATGGATTCTCTTTAAATAAAAAAAAAATGATATTTAAAGAGAATCAGTTTCATGAAACTTTAAACACTTAAAATATTACAAAAATGTGAGTTTTTTCAAAAAAAAAAAAGAAAAACTTCAATCTTTCATCAAATTCATGCTCAATGAAGAAATTGAGATTTTCTTTACAAAAAAGATACATTAAATAAGTTAAACGAAAAAAATGTTACCTAATGTCTAAGAACCATGCTTGTTCAATATGATCTGCAGTGAGAAAAAGAGAAGGAAGGTAGAGAAATAGAGAGAAGAAAGAAGAAGATGATGAAATTATTCTAAATCTTTTGGATTTTTTTAAGTTGAGAGATGAAGGAAAAAGAGAGAGAGAGTGTTCAGTATAGCTCCTCAGATCTAAGAGAAGAAGAATTTAAAATAAGAAAAAGATGAGTTTTTTAAAAATCTTTGGGATTTTTCCAGTGGTGAGAGATGGAGAAAAAAAAGAGAAGAGATGAACAATTTAGAAGAAGATAAAGGATAAGATTCGGGTTGGATTTTTTAGATCTTTGGGTTTAGAAGAACATGAGTTTTTTAGAACTGAGATATAGAGAACATAAAAAAAGAAGGAAAACTTTTCTTTGAGGTTTTTTAATATATATATATGAAGAGAGAGTGTAGTGGGTAATTTCCCGGAGAGTTATCCAAGCACCAATTTATGAGGGTTAATGGATGAAATTCAGAGATCAAATCAGAGCTAACACACAGATTTACGTGAAACCCGAAAGAGAAAAATCACGATGCAAGAGAGAGGGTTCCACTATAATTCAAAGAAAAATTACAATGGTGGTAGCTTGATTTCACGCGTTAGGATTTTTGCGCTTTAATTGATCGTCCTCCCTCTCGTTGGAGGGGGTTTCTTATTTATATAGGTGGGTGCCTGTTGGATAAGATAATAGAGAGTTCTCATCTATTTGAACATCTATCATATATCAACTGCTTATCTTTGAGGCGGTTGAAGCCAAACATCCTTATTTGAATTGGTAGAACCCGTATTTGTATTTTTCCTATGGGGTCTATCCAATGGCCAGTATGATTGATCTGTCCCCGAACTGTAACTATCGAATTCAAACGAAAATTTGGCTTGGAGACAGGGATACTTATGACTGACTTTATCCCTATCTTTTGGCTGCTTGAACTACTTAGAGTTTAAATGGGATCAGGACTCTTCTTCAGAGATTTTGGAATCGACCACGTGTCAAGCGATCATCCAAAGGCTGGATGGGCACGTGTCGCGATCTCGAGGGGGTTGAAAACTATCCACTACAAATGCCCCCTCTACTTTTTTCTCTTTGACAAGAGGTCGGGAACATGCCTCTGGGAGTTACGTGCTCCGAGGAGCTCCAAGAGAAAGGGAGGGAAGTAGACTCTTAAGGTTGGACTTGGGTGGTTAGTGTCGCTTCAGTTTTCATTTTGTGGCGTGCCTCTACAAGTTGGTAGATCCTTGAATGCGCGTCCCATCCGATATTGCGTGTGTTAGATAACTGTCACTTTTTGGGGAGGCGCGACGCTCGAGGTTTGACCGGAGGGGAACCGTGCACGAAAATGTGTATTTTGAAATCAAGAGTTTAAGTGTTATGGTGCTTTGACTTTCTCGATAATTCCGTGATAGCATATAGGCTATACGAGTCGAATCCACAGGGACGAAAGGCGATAGAAGTATTAACAGTTTGTGTTCACTTTGGTTGTTAATAAATTCTTCTTTGTTTAAGAAAGAGAAAAGAAAAAAAAAGAAAAAGAAAAGTAGAAGTGGTAGGAGGAGAAAGCGACGAAAAGGGTGAAAGAAAGAAATGGTATTGGATAAGAAATAAAACAAGAAATAGAAGCGAAGGTGAAAACGTTGTGTAGTGATTTAGAAAGTGGATTTAAAATAGAAAAGAGATGAAACTTGTGGTGAACAAAGAAGATGATGAAAACAATGATAAGAAAATGATAAAGTGGTTTTGGAAAATGAGTTTTTAAAACAAAATAAAAAGAGAAGAAAACTCATGCCACTGACTACTAATTATTCCACTAATCATTCTAACGTCTTACTGATAGTTGTCTCACATGGATCCTTAGTTATCGGTAATCCTTGGCTTCAAGAGACATTTCAAAGCATGACACATAAGATTATTTTCCACATCAAACTTGCATTACAAGTAAGCTAATGCAAATATTAGACCATCAAAACCGATTAGATGCAAGTGTGAAATAAGAGAGTTAGACGCAAGTTAGCTAGTTAGATGTTAGAACCCATCATCATGAGCCATTAATGACTCTTGTAAGAGCAAGCCTTGTAAAAATTATTAGATTCGTGTAGCTTATCAAGTAAGTAGTTAGATGATTAGTGGTTAGTAGTTAGATTGCCATGAGAAAGTTAGCTAAGAATCATGTTAAATGTTAGAAAGAATTTGATTGAGCCAAACCTGCACAGAAAAATACAGACTTTTAGGACAGTGTTAGGTCCTCAATTCTACCATGTAGTCTAGGGTTAACGGGTCGTGATCCACAGGGAGGGACTGTGATGGAAGCAATTAAGTAAATTTCTTCTTTTAGTTTACCAAAACGAGTTAAGAGTTCTCTTCTCAGTTTCAGAAGAAAAATAAAAATAGTTAAGGCTAACTAAGTTAAATAGAATCTAAAGAAGAATATGGGTTTGTTGTTAAAGAAGAAAAGAAAAACAAGTTTAGAGAAAAAGAAAAAGAAAATGTTGGTTTTGGAAATTGTTAGATCAATCTAAGAAAGAAAACTAGAAAAGAAATTAAGGAAGAAGATTTACCTCTATTGTAGATTAAACGTACCATGATTTAATGCGAAGTAATGTAAAGCAAAGCAGTAGAAAGAAATACATTGAACGCGGTGCTTGGCTAGATCGAGCACGATGAAGAAAAGTAGGAAACTTTCATTAATTGTGACCTTCAATATAAGTCTCTTAAAAAAGGATTACAATAGTGTCACTCTACAATAACTCTCTCTCTTTAATCATGTAACTCTCTCTAACCAAAGTTATAAAGAAGATAAAATTACATTAAATAAGAAAAGAAAAAAACCCAAATTAAAACTCTCTTGAGTGGTGCCCGTTCTCAGTCGACTTTGCAGGTATTTATAAGCACAAATGAAAAGGGGAGAGGAGTAATCAAATAATGGGAGCAAACGCTCCCACAATTCAAATACCCAGCCGCGAAAACGCGACTTTGGCTACGTTTTTGCGGCAAGATCCTGGATATTGGCTAGGATCAAGCGTACGTGTGTCCGTCCATGTGTCCTCTATCCCTTTATCCTCTAGGATTTTGAATTGCTGCTCTGAAATTGACGATACATTCTTTTTCCTCAGCTCAACCAATTGGGTCTTCAAAAAATTCATTTTTACTTAAATTTTAATTGGTATTTATCTCATTTGATAAACCCATCTTCAGAAAAGATGACTTCTAGAAACTATGAATTTGAATCGATCCCCTTTCTTTTGAAATTTTGGATTTAATTAGATAAATCTGTCAATCTCTCTCTTTTCTTCTTTAACTACCCTAAACGCCACTGGTCATGAAAATACATGAATAGCAAAGTTTTATTTAAATATAAATGTAGAAATATAGCACATATAATGTGAAAACATGAAATGCACGTGTACGATCACATCTCCACACCTATCTTTTGCTCATCCTCGCAAAAAAAGTAGAGCTAACCTAACCTAACTTACTTTCGTAGGAATCACGGTTGCACTTAACATGTGCGACAAGCCGTTAAACCTCTAGGTTACCCTTAGAGGACGAGTTTTGTCTCGTGATGGTTTTCAGTGAATTACACCCACATAATCCATAAAGAAAGAAAAATAAAGTTTTAATATTTTTGAAAATGCATTTTGAAGAAAAAATATTTGAAGTATTAAGGTAAAAATTTAAGTAATCTATAAGTCATAAGATTATCAAAACTTAGTCATTATAAACTTAGTTTATTCAAAAACTTGTTATCAATCAAGATAAGAATTAAAATTGTATTTCTCATCTAGTCTATTATTTTACCCTAAATCATATGTACCTTGTGACCGTGAAAATTTGACTCGGGATTCTTCAACTCTAACTCTTATGTCTTATTATTTTTTGATTTTTTACATTTATGGCAGTAATATCCTTTAGCTCTATTAGACTTTCTAATTCGCCCATGTAACCACCCTTAGTTGGTGACTCACAGACCGAACGATTTTAGGGCACCGGATGAAAAACCCCCCAAGGACTTAGACTCGAGCTAATAAGGCCACAAAACTAAGGATTTTTATTTATATAAATCACTTTTAGGCGTGATTACTTATGCTTTATGAGGCACAAATACCCAGCTTAATTAGAGAATTTTTTTATATAGTAATTTTTTTTATATATAAGACATAATAATCTTTGTTTTGGAACCCTAAGTGTGTAAGTGCATAAAGTATGCATATTTTATCAAAGTAAAAATCAAGACTAATTACTTTTTCAATTTTTCTTCCTAACCACGAAATCAAACAAATAATTTTATTTTGATCAAGTATAAGAAATCCTAATTATGATCCTCTTATTCCTTAAAATTAACTTAATTTCTTACAAAAATAAGTCAAAATTTTATTTTCCTTTTCAAAAACTTTTTAAAGAAAGGATTTTTTTTAAATTAATAAAGTTAGTATGTTAGTAAGCCCTTCCTCACACCTAACTCATGCATTGTCCTCAATGTATGAATAAAATATAATAATACATGAAAAAGGAGAAAGGGAAGGAAATTGTCATCTCAAGGTGGTGGTTCTCGTGGTGGTCTCATTGGGCCAAGTGTTTCTGCCCAATTTAGATACTGTGGATTTTCATGCAACCCACCTTTCATGACCTCTTTCCCTGTTAATATTTTTATACTCCCCAATATGAATAGGATCATGCAAGATCCTAGAATGAAATTGTTCCTAGTTATATGACCAACTTTGAGATATTATTAAGAAGTCATATTGATCTAAATCTTGGTCAAAAATGAAATGTGATTTGTGGAATAGATGATTTGGGCTCAACAATAAAGGAAATGGGGACCAATCTAACTCGGGAATAAAATTCAAATCAAGTTTAGATTCGAGAGTCAGATTTGGTTCATGAGTTTTGTCCAAATCATAGAATTCAAGTTCACATTCATTTCCCAACAATAGAATGCAACTATCCAAAATAGGTGGTCCATGTTCAAGCTCTATAGGGATAGGATTCAGTGTTGGCTTCGTAATCAAGTCCAAATCGGGTAAGGATATCAGAGTCAACATCGATTTGAAAAATGAAACTGAATCACAACATTAGAAATTGGTGTCACATTCATCCTCAAGTTCAATCTCATTGAAATAAAAACTTGCCAATTTGTCAATGGGTTGATATTGGTCAAGTTCAAAGTTTTGTGATGAAATTGAATCTTGATATCTCCAAAATACCATGATTCATTGTCAATATGGTTAGGAGAACCAGGAATGATAAAAAAATGTGTTAGGTAGAGTTTTCTCATTCTTATCATTAATTGTGTTGACCAAATGACTCACTTTTGCTTCTAGCCTATTGATAGATTGGGTAACATTATTTCTGGACCGAATCAGATCTTCCACTCTCTTTTCTAGGTCAATAGGTTCTTCTTTTGTGGTTGGACTTAGAAATTAGACTAAAGATCTTGGATTTGAGAATTGTTTGGGAGTATTGAATTCGCTATGCATTGTACTTGTCGTGTGGCTCAAGAAAGGATTCAAAAGTCTTTTCTAAAGAAGATTTTTCTTCTATAAGTTGATCTTGGTATAGAGTATATGATGCTGTTTGTTGGTAAGGTTGTTGATCATTAGACTCGGGGGAGTTGTATCCCTACTGACTCGGTGAAGAGTGGTGATGATTATCCCCATCTTACTTATAATACTGGAATTAGGGCATATATTGATTCGGATAAGACCAATCTAGCATTCTTGGTTGGTTAAAGTTATGTAATACCTGGTTTGTAATATTGAATTGAAAAAGGTTGGAGTGAAATATGGATTTGAGTTATAATCAGAATAATTATAATTATAATCTATTTTCACAAGAACAAATAAAAACAAACAAATAAACAAACAAGAAACAAAGAAAAATCTAGCCTATGTTAAGGTAGACCTTAAACCTAGACGACTCCCTAACTGTTAATTATCTACAGGAGGTATATTGCAGAACCTGACCACAAGTTAATTGGTCAGGTAGGGGCAAGACCAGTGGAAGATATTCGTGCCTAAGCAATGGGCCTAATTATGCTAAACCACTAGCCTTCAGGGATTCACCCCTCAATCCCCAATCTTTGACACCGATTTAGCAAGAGTCGACTTCTAACTACTTCCCCCTTAGTCAATCCCTATTTGAGTCCGAGATGTCTCTGGGGACAACGTCTACTCAATTTTAAGTTAGACAGGGTTAGTAAGTGAGGAGATGATTTTTGGGCTAAAGAAGGGTAATGACTTCCCCACCTTATCTTGTTTAAGGATATGCCTTTAGTCTTTTTGGTACAATGTACAAGTATAAAGCAATAGGTAACACTCAAGCTATATGAATCACTCTAAATATATTTCTTAAACTATATGCAATGCACACATACCTTTACTCTAGCTCTCTTCAACAGTAATGTAAAGAAACGAATTAGACACGTGCCCTAAGATGCAAGGGTCTAAACGATTTTTAGTATTTACAAAGCGATCACATTACTGTTGAGGTTAGAAACATGTACAGAGTAAGTTAAATAGATAAAGTAATAACTGCAGAGAGCTAATCTCTGAAAATCAAGCAACCTGCAAGAACCTACAGTTAGTAGTTCACCACAGTTGTGGGCTCTGATGCTCTGCCTTCTTGGACAGAGGCACAGAGTAGCAATTTGTCCACTACAGCTCCTAGTTTTCTTAAATTTAGCCCATGTACATCAATACAGAGAAGAAAAGGGATTAATTCATTTAAAGTAAATCAAAAAGAAAGAAAACTTACCGTCTCTCCCTGACAACGGCGCCAAAATTCTGATCGAGCCAAACCTGCACAGAAAATACAAATTTTTAGGACAGTGCTAGGTTCTCAATTTTACCGTGTAGCCTAGAGCTAACAGGTCGTGATCCATAGGGAGAGACTGCGATGGAAGTAATTAAGTAAAATTTTCTTTTAATTTACTAAAATAAGTTAAGAGTTATCTTCTCAATTTTAAAAGAAAAATAAAAATAGTTAAGACTAATCTAAGTTAAAAGGAATCTAAAGAAGAAGATGAGTTTGTTGTTAAAGAAGAAAAGAAAAACAAGTTTAGAGAAAAAGAAATAGAAATTGTTGGTTTTGAAAATTATTAAATCAATCTAAGAAAGAAAAATAGAAAGGAAGAAGACTTACCTCTGTTGTAGATTAAGTGTACCATTATTTAATGCGAAATAATGTAAAGTAAAGCAGTAGAAAAGAAATACATTGAACGCGTGCTTGGATAGATTGAGCACGATGAAGAAAAGTGAGAAACTTCTATTGATTGCCACCTTCAATATAAGTCTCTTAAGAAAGAATTACAATAGTATCACTTTACAATAACTCTTTCTCTCTTTTAATTATATAACTCTAACATAAGCTATAAAGAAAATAAAAATTACATTGAAGAAGAAAAGAAAAAAAAACCTAAGCTAATGCTCTCTCTCGAGTGGTGCCCGTTCTCAGTCAACTTTGCAGGTATATATAGGTACAAATGAAAAGGGGAGAGGAGTAATCAGATAGGGGAGCAAACGCTCCCCCTAATTAAAATACCCAACTGTGGAAACGTGGCTTGCCGCGTTTTCATGGCCAGATCATGGTCATTGACCAAGATCAAGGGTGTGTGTGTCCATCCATGTATCCTCTATTCTTTTGTCCTCTTGGATTTTGAATTGCTGCTCTGAAATTGACGATACATTTCTTTATCCTCAGCTCAACCAATTGGGTCTTCAAAAAATCCATTTTTTCTTGAATTTTAATTGGTATTTATCTCATATGATGTACCCGGTCTTCAGACAAGATGGCTTTTAGAAACTTTAGATTTGATTTAATCCTCTTTCTTTTGAACTTTTGAATTTAATTGGATAAATCTGTTAATCTCTTTCTTTTCTTCCTTAATTATCTGACACGCCACTAGACATGAAAATACTTTAATAGAAGAGTTTTATTTAAATATAAATGCAAAAATGTGACATATATGATGTGAAAACATGAAATGCACGTGTACGATCAAAAACTATGAAAGAAAAGGAGGAGGCTTTCATAAATTATCACTCTCTATTATATCAACTCTCTCTTTCTCTTCTGAATCAATATCTGCTCTAATACATGATCTAAAAAGAAAAGAAAAATATAAAATAAAAGAAGAAGAAAACCTAAACTAAGCTACACTAAATGAGAGAAACCCTAACCCATTGTCTCTTTAACATCAATTCTAGTCTCCAACATGGGTATTTATAGGCAAAAGAAGTCTCTGAAAGATGAGACGGAGCCACGCGTCGAAGATCAGGGCCCCTGGCCCTGATCTTGCCATGGGAACGTGGCAAATGCCGCATTTCTGCGGCTTGACCAGGGCCAGAGACCCTGATCTTTTGCTAGTTGTCTGATATTGCTTCTAGGAGGTTCTATGAATTTCTGATTTTTCGTAATTTGGACTTGTATTTCTCCAGATTCATCCTCAATTTCGAGATCCAATGTATTTTTTAGAAGCTCTCTTGCTTCGTCGCCAAAAAATATGAATTAATTACCCAAAATGATTTAATCAAGCTCTTATTGCAACTTTGCTCCTATTTATTCATTATCTGCAAAAGAGAGCAAAATACGGGTTAATAAGCAGTATTTTATTATAAACTGGGCAAAAAATGTGATATGAATAATGCAAAATTGGATACTAATCACACCATCACACTTATGTTATGCTCATCCCGAGCAAAACAAGAAAAAGAAGAACTAAACTAAGAATGTTATTACATCAATTTCGCAGGTGACGTGATTGCACTGAACGTGTGCAACAAGCCTTTAAACCTCTAGGTTTCTCCTAGAGGAGGAGTTATAGTCTCCTGAGGGTTTCAGCGGATTACACTCATAAAATCCATAAGGAAAGAAAACAAATGTTAGTATTTTTGAAACGCATTTTGAAAGAGAGAAGTTTTTTTTAATTATTTTGTAAAAATTTAAGCGATCAAAGGTTATAAGTTCACCAAAATTTATTCATTCTTAAACTTAGTCTATATGTAAGATCTTGTCTGAATTAAGGTAAGAATTCAAAATTGGATTGAATAATTTGATCTCTTATGATACCTAGATAATATGCATATTTTGTGATAGTGTATATTTTTGGGATTTCAATTTTAAACATCACATCATTCTCTATATATATAATATATATATATATAGAGATATACCTCAGCCGCCATCTGAGAGAGAGTTTCTTAGCTGTCACTTTAATATGGTCGTAAACTTACTGTAACATGGTCGCAGTCCTAAAAAATCATATATTTTCAGTATAATTTGGACTGCAACCATGGTAACAATCCTCAGAAAAAGACTGCGACCTTGGTCGCTGTCCTTAAAAAAGACTGCGACCATGTCAGCAGTTCTCATAAAAACACTGCAACTTAATCACAATTCTCATATAAATAATTTTGGGTATACCAGCACCTAAATTTATGGTTAAAATTCAGCCACGTTGCGCCAGCTGGGAGAGTCTCTCTCAGCTAGTGGCTGAGGTACAGATTTCTCATATATATATATATATATATATATATATATATATATATATATATATATATATATATATATATATTCTCTTAGTTTTTTTCGGCTTTCTAGTTTACTAGGTTAGCGTGTCTTTAACCGATGACTCTCAAATCAGACGGTCTTAGGGCACTAGATGAGAAAATATCCACGGGCTTAAGGACTCAAGTAAATAAGGCCACAAAACAAAGATGATTATTTATTTCTTTTGATTACCATTAGGCGTGAATAATCAAGCTTTCGAAGGCAAATTATCCAGTTTTAATAAGTGATTTTTATTCATATATACAATATATTTTTTTATATATTTTTATGATATTTAAACCTTTGTTTCTATCTTAAAAATGTGTAAGTGTGAAGTGTATACTCTCTAAGGTAAAAAATTCAAGATCAAATTATCTTTCTAATTTTTCTTACTTAACCTATAATTTTAAACACTATTATTTCAACTAGGTTTAAGATGTCATAATTATGTTTTTTTTAATTTTTAAGATCGACTTAATTCTCTTAAAAATAGATAAAATCTTTTTCTCTTATTTTAAAAAGTTTGTTAAGAAGGAACAAAATCTTATACAAAAGAGAAGATTTTAAGAACATTTTAAAAAGAAGTGAAAAAGAAAGAAAATCTAAAAGCTTCATGTTAGTAGACCCTCCCTTACACTTATCTCATGCATTGTTCTCAATGCATCATGAATGTATGTATTCTAGGACTGTAAATGGTACCCGAAAACCCGAAAACCCGATCCGATTTTTAACAAACGGGACGGGTTTGAATCTCAAAATTAGATCCAAAATCCTTATCAGGTCAGGTTCAGGTATGACTATTTCAAACCCGAAAACCGAAAACAAACCCGAAAAGAGAGTAAATATTATAAAATGGTACTTATCATCATACATTTTAATATATTTAAATTAATAAAATTATAAAAAATTAGAACTTGATCATATAATAAAAGAAAAATAAATAAATTTTCATTTTGCATCTAATAAAATTGAAGTATACTTTAAAAATTAACTCCCATTGGAACTTTAATATACCTATTTAAAATCCGAATCTGACTCGAACCTGATAAGAAAGAAGAGATTCCAACCTGAACCCGAGTCTGAACCTGAATTCCATATTGGGTTTGGATTCAGATATGGCACGGATCTGACCTGAACCCGACCCGTTTACACCCTTAATGTATTCATGAAAATATAGAGGGAACGAGAATTCACCTCAGGGTGGTGATTCCGGTGGCGGTCTGATTGGTGCATGATTGCGACCCAATCAAGTGAATGTGAAGTTCGCAAGAACCCACCAGTGACCTATCTAATATAACCCATTAATATAATATATACATGTATGACTTTTATTAGAAATTTTACCCCCATTAAATTTCTAAATTTTAAGATAATTTCAGAGTCATTATTTTCTACACCTGTATCCCAAAATGGAATGTGATAAGATGAAATGATTGATTTGGACTCAGAAAGTATATAAATTAATACCGACTCAGAAAATTGATTGAAACCAAACAAAGGTTCTGAAGTGGGAATTTGTTCAGGAAGTGAGTTCAAATCAAGAAGTTGAAACTCTAGTCCACATTCATTATTACACAATAAAATGTGACTTTGCAAAATTAGTGATTTAAGTTCAAGAATGACAAGTATGAGAATCAAATCTGACTCTAAAATATTGCTCAAATTGGGTAACAAAATAGGAGTCGATATTGATTCAGAAATTTAAATTGGATCACAGAATTGAGGATGGGGGTCACATTTCTTTTTGAGTTCAATTTTTTAAAAATAAAAACTTGTCAATTTGTCAATGATACTTTCAAAAGTATGGTACTGATAAAATTCAATGTGTTTATTTGAAAAGATAGATGATTCAATTTCATGTTGAATGGGCACTGGATTCAATGCTGACTCAGAACAGTGATTAAAATTGGTACCGGAGTTAATATTGAGTCAAGAAATGAAATTAAATTACCAAGTTGAGATTCGGGATCATATTCATGCTCAAATTCAATTTCAGAAAAGGGATAACTTGTCAAAATGTCCATGTGGTTCTCACTTGAAGTTTGGTCAAGTTAAAATGGGTATGATGAAATTGAATATTAGTTTTCAAAATAACATGATTCTTAGGCCAGATCAATAGAGTTAAAAATTTTAGGATCGGTCAAAAGTTGATAAGAGAGAGTTTTCTCATTTCTATAATCATTGACCAATTCGTTCATTATTACGTCTAACCTACTTTTAGACCAGGTAACAACTTTTTGGGTCTGAATCATGTCTTTCATATTTTATGCAATCAGTTATTCTTGAAAAAGTGAGTATGGAAGTTGATTTTGAAATTTGTGGTGAAATTATGGGTCCATTTGATTTTGAGATTGTCGCTCAGACTCACGCAAAACTTTCATACTCATCTAACACAAATATTTTTTACAATTGTGTATTCTGGAAAAGAAGTATATGAAGCTTGGTTCTGAAAAAATTATGAATCCATCATGGTTTGATATTGTCGCTCAGACTCATGCAAGAGTTCTGTACTCATTTTCAAAACTGATGGTTATTCATTTTGAAGAAGTAAGATTGGAAAGGATGAGTATGAGTCTTGAAATTTTGATTGAAAATGCTGAGTCCAACATATTTTCAGATTGTCACTCGGACTCACGCAAAAGTTCTATAATCGTGTCCAAGACTGATGGTTGTTCATTTTAAAGAGGTGGGACTGAGTATGAATCTTGAAAATTTTGTGGATAGGGAAGGCCAACATGTTTTGAACTTATCGCTTGGCCTCCTACGTAGCTTTTATACTCTTTTCTAACTCAGATTTTTCTTCTATCGGTTGCTCTAGAAAAGGAGTATATGAAGCTTGGTGTTAGAAAAATTGTGAATATTGTGTCGAGCATGTTTGAAAATTATTGTTGGAACTCAAGCATGGCCTCCATGGCTTCTATACTCTTTTTTAATTCGGATTTTTCTTTCATTGGTGGTTCAGGAAAAGGAGTATATAAAACAAAATTGAGGAATAAATATTGTGGATAAGGTGGTTGAAAATTATATTCAGAGGAGGTGAATCCTCATCGACTCTATGAAGAGTTAAAATTATTTTGAAATTTTTGATCATAAGTTTGTAGGTATGGGTTATTGAGTCACATACATCTAATCTGACTTATTTGGTTTGTTCTTATTGCATAAAGTCAGATTGGAGTTATTCGAGTCAAATGAGGTTGGGGTGAAATTGTAAGATCACCTAGAGGGGGGGTGAATAGGTGATGGCTAATCTAATGGTCACTTATGAACAAATAATGCGGAATTAAAACTAAGTTGACCAAATTAAACTTCTTTTAATTGAACACTTATGTATAACACAAGAGTGTTGCCGAATTCCCCTTGCGAGGCTCTGGACAAACTCCTCTAGATTCCCTTGAATGGGTTGAGGTGCCGCGTTGGCTCTCTTGGTTGAATACTAGTGTTAATAACAATCCCAAGCAAGTATAGCAATTATGAGCACAAAGGTATATCATGCATATAAGAGATAAAGACTATAAAGTAATGCAAGATATAAGTGAGACAAAAAGAGTAAGAGAGCAAGAGTGAGCAATCGCAAACACAAAGGGTTTGTTTCGAGGTTCGAGCACACTTGCTCTACATCCCCGCCTTCGACACACGATGGATTTCCACTATGCACGATCCAACCGGATCTCTCCTTGGTGCCGCAACACCTACAAGCCCTCGGACTCCCAAAGTCCCTTACACACCACAAGCCCACCGGCTCGTCGAGGCCGCACCTCGTACAACAAGTCCGCACCCGAACTCAAAACACCGCGAGCACACTTGCCCGCTTCCTCAAATACAAAGAAAGATCTTGGTGATCTAAACACTTAATCACCTAACAAAACTCTCACTACAACACTCCTATAGGATAGATATAACTATGGATGCTCAAGTGTAGTGTGAGAAATCAAGGAAAGAACTTTGATGGAAAACTCAAGAAATCACAATAAACACTCTCTTGATAAAATCCCTTTTGATAGGAAATATTGGCACTCTATTTTGTGGAGAAAACTCTGCTAAAAGAATGGAAATAACTGGACAAAAGCTCTCCTAAAATCTTAGCTTCAAACAATGACAAAAACCCCAATTTATAGGCTGCCAGAAAACTAGCCGTTGGAATCTGTCAGTACTGCCGGTCGACCGCCAACGGTCAAGAATCCGACCGTTGGAGCCTCCGGTCGACCGCGCACCTGGAGCAGAGAATTACTTCTCTGTCGGTCGACCGGTGCGGTCGACCGGAATTTCCAGAGAGCAGACTCTCTGAAGCGGTCGACCGGAACGGTCGACCGTTCTCCAGTGCACACAGGCGTGCACGTCTGTGCACGTCCGGTCGACCGTGGGTCGACCGGCCCTTGGTGCGGTCGACCGCCTGGTCGACCTGACCAGCCTGTCAGGCCAGTTCTGGTCTGGAAAACTGGTATAAAAATCTTTTTATAAAATCCCCAAAAATACATATAAATTCTACAAAAAAATAGTTTTATGATATAGAAACATGCTTGCACAAAATCAAGGCATGTTATTAAAGATTTGACTATTTTTGTAACTTGAAAATATTGGCTCATAATAAAAACTGTTTTTCTAAAACAACATGTTTTTCCAAATTTTCATCAAATACAAAAACAAGATATACTTTAAAGCATAGTGTGTATTGATATGATCCACTACACAATCAAGATGAATATCTAGTTTTTGACATAAAGCACTAAACTTGGTTTTGAAAGATATGTATATAGGTAACATCAAAAACCAAGACATGTATTTTGTCCAATGAAAAATCTTTTTCTCAAATAAAAATTCTTTTCTAAACATGAAAATCTTTTTATGAAAGCAATTCTATCAAGAGTGTGTGCGTAAGATATACTTGAGCAATCCACCAATCTATTCTATCCTTTACATTTTTATCTAAAACAAATAAAAATCTTATACCTAGACACAAGTCTTCAACTTCTTGAAGTCTTCCCTTGAAGGCTTCTCATCTTCTTGACTTGGTCCAAGCTTGATCCAAAGCTCCTTGGATCACCCCGTGCTAGCTCCAAATCTTGACATTTAATCCTTTGTTGAGCTTTGCACCTACTAAGATCTTGATAAAGAATCTGTCACTAATTAAACAAGATCATTAGCAAATATAACTACATGAGTTGATCATCATCAAAACTAGAGTGATAGGCCTTTGGGCCAACAATCTCCCCCTTTTTGATGATGACAAAACTCATGAAGTTATATATGCATGGATTAAAGTAAAGCTTCAAAGAAGCTCCCCCTTAATTCATGCATCACTAGAAATAAATAGATATGACATTAAAGCACATAAATATGTATGTAAATGAATGCACAAATCTTTTTCTCAAGCTTTTATCTTATTATATTATTGCTATGCATTAGTAAAAGCACAAGTATAAAAACTCAAACTCAAAATCTCAAAATCTTTCTCCCCCTTAAGTAAGGAACAAATACTTCTCCCCCTTAAGGAAATCATGCATATAACTCAAATACTTCTCCCCCTTTTTGTCAATCATCAACAAAGGGTTCAAAGTTCAAATCATCAAACAAATTTTCTCCCCCTTTTTGTCAAAAATAAGGAAATCAAGGTGGGTAAAATCAAATCAATCAATAAGATTTATATGCGATATACATTCATGAAGAGGAAGACGCTAAGTTAACTTCCCTACACATATGCATTACATGAAGAAGGGATGACAAGCCCTAACTCACATAACACATATTATGTAATGCATAAGAGGAGATGTGAAGCTCCTCCTACACACGTATATCATATAAAGAAGAGTTGTCAAGCTCCTCAATTTATAATATACTCAACATGAATCCATATGTAAGAGAGATGTTAAGCTCTCCTTGCATATAGGAAATACAAATCAAAAATTTTGAATATTTCTTTATCAAGACAAAATTTTGAACTTTCTTAATAAAACACATTTTGAGATATCAAATCAACATATTTTTTTTTATTTATTTTGATATCAATAGAAAAAAATTTATTTTTCATCATAAACTTTGTGCTTTTTTAAAAAAATGTGAGCCAATTGTGAGTTAAGCACATGGAAATCATATATATGTATGAGAAATGAGTATACCAATTGAAATTGATACATACATATATATAAGAAAACAAAATATGAGTATATACAAAATAAGTTCATATTGATACCAATTGAAACGATTCAATGATACCAATTGACATAACAATAAAATCAAGTGTATATCTCATAACCTACCACCCTTCATATGCACAAGGTAAAAGATTTTCAATGAAGCATACAAGGCATAATCGCCCATCCATCCTCCCATAGATGGTAGGGGTTTTAAAAATAGATTTGAAAATAGGCTTAGTTTGAAAAACTCTACCAAATGAAGAATTTGCACTAGAAAAATATTTTTCATGAAACACAAGTAAATCACATGGCACTAAAAACACTCTAATATCCATGAAGTCCATAAAATTTTCAAAAAGAAGTGAGTGTGCTAGTGTTATGTGGAACATGGTATCATGAAAAATAGCAATAAAACTCAATATTCCTTTAAATTTTGAAATCATGAAATCCATCACAAAAATTTTATTGAAAAATTACAAAATTTTTATTAAAAACAAAAATTTATATTTCAAGATATATGTATGTTTTGACAAGACATTAAGTATACATACATATCCTTAAAACACAATTGAGTCTATATATAGATTTGCATGAAAGGCAAATTACTCAAGAGGTATCCATGTATATCTTAATGTTTTGGCAAGACAAACATATACATGAAATGAAAGCACATGATCATAGCATAAATCCAAAATGGGAATACAAGTTTAAAATGTAATAATCATCAAAACTTAGGCTATACTAGCACACCTAATTGGCACAAATAAGCATTCAAACCCAATCACATATAGATTTATTTGTGATCCATAAAGTGAACAAGTACAAGTGTTGACAAATACTAACATTTAAACTAATATTCAAATCATGAAGCATCAAATAAATTTTGAGAAAAATAGGATCATGTGAAAATCTCAACAACTATTTGAAGAATAAATAACTAGTATACATTGTTTTTGAAGAACTAGTTAAAGATCCTTCAAATACATCAAATCAAACGTTTTTCATGAATAATACTAAATACATAAAAGTTCAAGCACTCATATTCCATAAAGCTCAAAATTATCTATTTTCTTAAAAAGTGAGTGTTCAAAAGTTATGTAAATGGTATTATTATGAAAATAGTCAATGAAGCTCATAAGTCACATTTTTAAACAAAAACACGAAAATCATTTTTTAATCAAAACACTAATCTTCATGGTATATGTATGATTAATCCAATCCTAATAATATACATACATATCCCAAATATTAAAAGAGTCTATCAAATGTATTTGCATGAAGGCAAGAGACTCACGGGTATACATGTATATTTATTAGATTTGAATTTAAAATACATATACATGAAGTAAATTACTAAAATAGGCAAAAACATGTATAAAAGAGAATCATCAAAACTAGATTATACACATGCATATAGTGGGTACAAATGAGCATGAAGTTCAATTATATATGAGTCAATTGTAATTCACCATTTGTATATGTATACATGCAAGTTTTGATAAAATCTACATTTAAAGCATGTAAATACCACATGAAGCACATAAAATCTTAAAACATGAACATGCTTATGAATATGACATAAGTAAAAGCATGTACATAAAAGGTAGGAGTTTAGAAATTGTTACCAACTCCAAAGCTCCATAGCATGGTGGTCTTTCCCACCAAAATTTCCTTGATAGCAATGCATCCAAAAGTTTGTCCATCATGTCCATTGCATCCGCTATCAAGGCACCAATCCTCTCACGTTTTGTGAGAGCTCTCACCTACATCAAAATCAAAAGGTGGGGGTTTTGGTACCCATACTTTCTTGGGTCCTTTAGGGTTAGCTTTATTGTAAGGATCCCAAAATCTTTTATACTTAGCAAAATATAAATGAGGTTTCTTATCAAAACAATATTTTGCTAGATGGCCTTTGCGGCCACAATGTGTACATGTGTACACCTTAGTATGCTTATGTGTAGGAGTGTGATCATGTTGTGCAACATAAGCAAATGCATGGTTATGATGTGCATGAATGTGTGGAGTTTGTTTCTTTGAAAACATTGACTCCAACCTAGAATGATTAAAAGCACAAGAGTTCAAAGTTGAACTCAAACCATCCATTTTATTTTTCAAATTCTTAATCTCATTAGTTGTGGCATGTAAAGCATGGTGAGATAAAGAATCATTTTTCTTTTTCTTTTGAAAAACATTATCCTTTTCTTTTTCAACAAATTTTCTTTTTAAAGATTTATTTTCTTGTAAAATACTTTCTTTTTGTTGTTCCACCATAGCAATATCATTTTTTAAAATATTGTTCCCTTCACAAAGATCATTCAATTTTGAAAGTAAGGAAACATTTTCATTTTTCAAATCTTTATTTTCTTTTCTAATCATGTCATATTTCTCAAGCAATAGATGACAAAAAGTAGATAGCTCATCATATGACATGTCCTCATCATCGGATTCAGAATTTACCTCAAGGGGGTCATCCCCTTGGACCATGTAGCATACGTTGGAGGTGTCGCTTCCAACGTCCGAATCGCTCCCCGCATAGTATAGGTCCTTTTCGCCAAGGGAGGTGATGATGTTCCAAGCTACAAAAGCCGATTCAACATTAGAAACCCTAGATAAATAATCATCATTTAGGGTTGACTTAATAGCATGAAGGGCTTTTGCATTAGCCTCAATGTTCTTACCATTTAAGCAATATTCTTTATTAGTTGTGGCAAGATGTACACTAAGGCCAAGTCCTTTGAGGAACAAAGACATCTTAACCTTCCAAATTTGGATGTTAAGAATGTCAAAGGTGGGTGGTGACATGAAGTCCATTGTGTGTGTACAAATCTTGTGATTAGCCTAAAAGAGGATCTTTAACTCTTAGGTTGTTAGACCCAATATCAAGAGCACTAGCTCTGATACCAATTGTAAGATCACCTAGAGGGGGGGTGAATAGGTGATGGCTAATCTAATGGTCACTTATGAACAAATAATGCGGAATTAAAACTAAGTTGACCAAATTAAACTTCTTTTAATTGAACACTTATGTATAACACAAGAGTGTTGCCGAATTCCCCTTGCGAGGCTCTGGACAAACTCCTCTAGATTCCCCTTGAATGGGTTGAGGTGTCGCGTTGGCTCTCTTGGTTGAATACTAGTGTTAATAACAATCCCAAGCAAGTATAGCAATTATGAGCACAAAGGTATATCATGCATATAAGAGATAAAGACTATAAAGTAATGCAAGATATAAGTGAGACAAAAAGAGTAAGAGAGCAAACACAAAGGGTTTGTTTCGAGGTTCGAGCACACTTGCTCTACATCCCCGCCTTCGACACACGAAGGATTTCCACTATGCACGATCCAACCGGATCTCTCCTTGGTGCCGCAACACCTACAAGCCCTCGGACTCCCAAAGTCCCTTACACACCACAAGCCCACCGGCTCGTCGAGGCCGCACCTCGTACAACAAGTCCGCACCCGAACTCAAAACACCGCGAGCACACTTGCCCGCTTTATCAAATACAAAGAAAGATCTTGGTGATCTAAACACTTGATCACCTAACAAAACTCTCACTACAACACTCCTATAGGATAGATATAACTATGGATGCTCAAGTGTAGTGTGAGAAATCAAGGAAAGAACTTTGATGGAAAACTCAAGAAATCACAATAAACACTCTCTTGATAAAATCCCTTTTGATAGGAAATATTGGCACTCTATTTTGTGGAGAAAACTCTGCTAAAAGAATGGAAATAACTGGACAAAAGCTCTCCTAAAATCTTAGCTTCAAACAATGACAAAAACCCCAATTTATAGGCTGCCAGAAAACTAGCCGTTGGAATCTGTCAGTACTGCCGTCGACCGCCAACGGTCAAGAATCCGACCGTTGGAGCCTCCGGTCGACCGGCCCGGTCGACCGCGCACCTGGAGCAGAGAATTACTTCTCTGTCGGTCGACCGGTGCGGTCGACCGGAATTTCCAGAGAGCAGACTCTCTGAAGCGGTCGACCGGAACGGTCGACCGTTCTCCAGTGCACACAGGCGTGCACGTCTGTGCACGTCCGATTTACCGTGGGTCGACCGGCCCTTGGTGCGGTCGACCGCCCGGTCGACCGGACCAGCCTGTCAGGCCAGTTCTGGTCTGGAAAACTGGTATAAAAATCTTTTTATAAAATCCCAAAAATACATATAAATTCTACAAAAAAATAGTTTTATGATATAGAAACATGCTTCATAAAATCAAGGCATGTTATTAAAGATTTGACTATTTTTGTAACTTGGAAATATTGGCTCATAATAAAAACTGTTTTTCTAAAACAACATGTTTTTCCAAATTTTCATCAAATACAAAAACAAGATATACTTTAAAGCATAGTGTGTATGGATATGATCCACTACACAATCAAGATGAAATATCTAGTTTTTGACATAAAGCACTAAACTTGGTTTTGAAAGATATGTATATAGGTAACATCAAAACCAAGACATGTATTTTATCCAATGAAAAATCTTTTTCTCAAATAAAAATTCTTTTCTAAACATGAAAATCTTTTTATGAAAGCAATTCTATCAAGAGTGTGTGCGTAAGATATACTTGAGCAATTCACCAATCTATTCTATCCTTTACATTTTTATCTAAAACAAATAAAAATCTTATACCTAGACACAAGTCTTCAACTTCTTGAAGTCTTCCCTTGAAGGCTTCTCATCTTCTTGACTTGGTCCAAGCTTGATCCAAAGCTCCTTGGATCACCCCGTGCTAGCTCCAAATCTTGACATTTAATCCTTTGTTGAGCTTTGCACCTACTAAGATCTTGATAAAGAATCTGTCACTAATTAAACAAGATCATTAGCAAATATAACTACATGAGTTGATCATCATCAAAACTAGAGTGATAGGCCTTTGGGCCAACAGAAATATGGATTCATATTAGGATTAAAAAATTATTGTTGTTGAAATCTTTTTCACAAACACAAATAAAAAAGAGAAAAATTAAACAAACAAACAAAAAAGAAAAAAAATCAAAACAAGCCTACGCTAAAGTTGATCTAGACCTAAACGACTCCTAATTGGTCGACTGTCCAGAAAAAGGCTATTGCAGTATCTGACCACGAGCTAGTCAGCCAGATAGGGGCAAAATTCAGTGGGAGGTATCCGTGCGTAAGCAACAAGCCTTAATTACGCCAAACTACTGAATCTTTGAGACTTAACCTCTTAATCCTCAGTCTTTAAATACCGATTTGGCAAGAGTTTGGTACTAACAACTTCCTCCTAAGTTCAATCTCTTAATGAGTTCGAGATTTCACTAGGGGCTAAATTTTCAGAAATTTAACATTGCAGAAGTCCACACTTGCTTGCATCTCCCTACTCAAGAAAGTAAGGAGCAAGTGCTTCAAAAGTTTCGACGCAAACGCTGCTTCCAAGGAGTTTGCACAGTAAAATTTGAGTTCAAGGACCAAAATTTTGTGTGGTTGGGTAAATCTTTGTACATTAGCATCTTCTGATGTTAGTTTCTGTGTTGGTTTACCTGACGCTACAATAAATTAAGAGCTAAAATACGGTAATTGATTATTTTAAAATGGTTTACACATTTGCATCTAGGCATGTGTCGATTTCAATTCCAATATCCTGTATTTTATTCTTCTGTTGTTGTGATCTGAATCAAGGTGTACATATTGCATTATATATAGTTAGGACAAACACGTGGGTGATTTACTCACTTTTTGTGTTCATTCTTGTCTATATTTCACACTTGCACGAACTAAAAATAAAAGTGTTATCTGATACAACATAAGGTGGGGAAATTATTGCCCTCATTTAGCCCAAAAATTACCTCCCTGCTCACACAACCCTAGCTTAAATAAAACTTGCTAGACGTTGGCCGCTAGGGACATCTTGGACTCATTTAAGAGATTGATCTAAGAAGAAAATTGTTAGAGTTTGACTCTTATAAAACCAGTGTCAAAGGTTGGGGACTGAGAGGCGAAACCTCAAAAAACAGTGTTTTGACATAATTAGGCCCGTTGTTCAGGTAAGGATACCTCCCACTGGTCTTGCTCCTATCTGGTCGATTAATTTTGATCAGATTGCTACAATGTACGCTCCCGTGGTGGACAGTCTAACCAGTTAAGAGTCATTTAGGTCTAGGTCAACCATAGTATATGCTTGTTTTTAAAGTTTTCTTTTTCTTTGTTTATTTATTTGCTTGTTTTTTCTTTTTTGTGATTGTTATGATAAAATGGAATATGATTAAAAATTTTCTAACCAAATGAATTCATTTTTCACCCTGATCTTATTTGACTTAGATAACTCCAATCAGCTATGTACAATATGAACCAACCATATAGGCCGGGATTGGGATTATCTGACTCAGTATGACCCATGCTAGCAATCTTATTACCATAATTTTCAAATAATTTTCACTTTTCACAGAGTCTATGAGGATTCACCTTTCCCGAGATAAATTTTCAATCACCTTATCCATAATTTTCACAATATTCATTCTCTGATTTTGATTCATATACTCCTTTTCCTGTTTCACCAACTAAAGAAAAATCTGATTTGAAAAAGAGTATGAAAGTCATGCTTGAGTCCTAACAACAAACTCAAAACTTACTCAATGCACAATCCTTTTCACATCAAACTTCATATACTCCTTTTCTAAATCATCTAATTGAAGAAAAGTCTGAGATAGAAAAGAGTCTGAAAGTCTTTTGTGAAATAGTGCAACAATTTCAAAATATGTTAGACTCATCATTTCAACCAAAATTTCAAGAATCATACTCATCTTTTTTAGTCTCACTGATTCAAAATGAACAACCATTAGTCCTGGAATTGAGTATGGAACTCTTGCTTGAATCTGAGCGACAAACTCAAAATCTGATTAACTCACAATTTCACCACAATTTTCAAAACCAAACTCCACACTCACCTTTTCAAAAAACATCTGATTTCATAGAGTATGAAAGATATGATTCAGACTCAAAATATGATCATCCAGTCCATCCGCGCTCAAAAGAGTCAATTGGCCAACACAAGTGCATATAGAAATGAGGAAGCTCGCCTTATCAATACCGATTTCGATATCCCTGATCCTATTGATGTGACCCAAGAATCATATTGTTTTGAAATTCAAGATTCAATTTTATCTCATCTATTTGAACATGTCCAAACTTTTGAAAACCACCTTGATATTCTGGCAAGTTATCCTTTTTTTGAAATAGAACTTGCATATAAATGTGATCCTGATCCCCAAGTTGGTAATTCTATTTCACTTTATGATTCAATAATGACTCTGATATCTTTATGAGATTTTTTTTCATATTCTGAAATCAACATTGAATCCTGTACTAGTACTCCGTAAAATCAAATCACCAATATCTTATGATCACATTCCATTAATAGGGAAAATGTATGAACATCAATTCTTTAGTTTGGACCCTATTTTTGAATTAATTTTGACTCCTACTTTTGAATCTCTACTTGATATAAGTCAAATTTTCGAGTCGGTATTTGTTCATGTTCTATTTGAGCCCAAATCAATCATCTTCAATAATCACACTTCATTATTGGACAAAGGTGTTGAACAAAATGACTCAAGAATTTTTTTGAAAATTGAAAATTGAAAATTGGATGGGGATAATTTTTTAAATAAGATCATTCACTTAATCATTCTTTTAATGGGTTAGATTAGAGAGGTCATCGGTGGGTTCTTGTGAATTTCACAATCTTTAAATTGGACATTTCGTGAACCAATCATACCACCACCAAAACCATCACCCTGAGGTAATTTTTCCTTTCATATTTGTTTTATGCATATACACATTTACGATGTATTGAGGACAATGCATGGGATAAGTGTTGGGGAGGGTTTACTAACGTAGTTTGTTTTAAATTTTCTTTCTTTTACACTTTTTTTAGGGAATTTTTAGATTTTTTTTCTTTTGTACAGAAACCTTTTCTTTTCTTTTTACAAAACTTTTTGAAATAAGAGAAATAGTTTTTAAGAAAGTTAAGATTATCTTAGGAATTAGGGAGACCTAAAATTATGAATTCTTAAAATCGAATCAAAATAATATATCTTATTTAAATTTGAGGATGAGGAAGTAAGATTGGAAAGATAATTTGATCTTAAATTTTTTGCCTTAGATATATGCACTTCACACTTACACAATTTTTGATATTGAAATAAAGACTGAAAATAAAAAATATAAAAATAAAATAATAATAATAATTACTTATTGAAGCTAGGTAATTATGCCTCAGGAAGTATGATTACTCACACCTAAAATGGTTGACAAAAATAAAATAATCTTCTTTAGTTTTGTGACCTTGTTTACTTGAGTACTTAAGTCTGATTGATGTTTTCTCATCTGGTGCCCTAAAACCATCTAATTTGAGAGTCATTGACTAAAGACTCATTACTTGAGTAAACTATAAGCCTAAAAAAAACTAAGGTAACAAAAAAATTGATATAAATAAATAATATGAAAGTTAGAGTTGATATCCCATAAATCTTCATTGTACACGAAGTGCATATTATCTAAGAGTTTTATGAAAGATCAAAGAATCAATTCAATTTCAAAATCCTTACCTTTAATTTATAAAAAGATCATGCATCTAGACTTAGTTTAAAGAAGAATAATTTCTGGGTAACCTATGACATTGGATCAATTAAATTTTTGCAGAAATATTTCAACACTTTTCTCTATTTCAAAATGTGTTTTCAAAATACTAACATTTGATTCTTTCTTTATAAATTTTGTGAGTGAAATTGCTGAAAACCCTTAGGAGATAAAAACACCTCCTTTAGGGGAACCTAGAGATTTAACAGCTTGTTGCACACGCTCAGTGTAATCGTGTCACCTGCAAAAGTGGTGTAATAATTTTCTTAGTTTTTCTGTTTTGCTTGGGATGAGCAAAAGATAAGTTTGGGGTGTGATTAGTTTTCATATTTGTATATTTCATACTACATCTTCATATTTATTTTATATAAAATTATGTTAATAATAACTTTTCTTGTATGTTTTTAGGTCCATGATATGAAATGAAGAAGAAGCCCAAAAATCCCATTTATTTGGTGATTTTTAGAGCATAGATTAAGCCATTGACTTTGCCTATTCTGGATGCAAAAAATCACAAACTAAGGAGCTATACAGGGAGTAGTGTGCAGCAGGAGGCTACACACTCTGGCGTCGCCCGCGTGGCGTCCATACTGCCACAGAAACACGGCTTTTGCCATGTTTCCTTGGCAATACAAAGGAGCCACGCGTTGAGTTTCGACGCGTGGCCCCATTTTGTCTCCCAGAGCCCCCTTTTGGGTATAAAAGCCCCCAGTGTTGAGCAAAGCAAAGAGAAGGAAGGTTTTTTAGGGTAGTTCTTCTCTTTAGTGTAGATTAGTTCTTCTTCTTCTTTCTTTTGTAATTTTCTTTTATTTTAGATCTTGTAAAGTGAAGAGGGTGATACTTAGGATAAAAGTTAGGGTTCTTATAAAGGAGGGTGACATTCTATAAAAGGTTCTCTCTTTATCTCTATTTATTTTTTTCTCTCTGACCTTTTACATGCTTAGTTAATTTTCTCTCATGGTATCTAACTACTAACCACTAACTTGCTAACTCCTTACTTGATAATCCATATGAATCTATTAGCCTCTACTTGGTCTTACTCTTGCTAGAGCCATTGATGGCCTATAATGATATATTTTAATATTCTAACATCTAACTTTCTAATAAGCTAACATTACTTTATTTCATGCTTCCTCTAGTGTAGTTTGATGATTTAAGTATAGTTTGCACTTGTTTATTTGAGTTTGGATGTGATGAGTGATTTTATGGGTCCTACTTTGGAAAGCACTTGAATCAAGGACTAGTGATGGCCAAGAATACATGTGTGGCAACTATCACTAAGAGGTTAGCCTATTGGTAGAGCCATAGGAGTTAGTAGTCGTAAATTTTCTTTCATTTTAACTTTGTTTTAGAAATAATTTCAAAAATCACAAATATCTTCTCTTCAACGTTTCTACCTTTGTTTTCACCATACTCTTCTCTTTTCATTCTTTATTTTCTTTTCTTTTGATTCTCTGAAACATAAAAGAACCGTTAACATACACATGAACATACCGTTAATGCTTCTATCGCCTCCCGTCCTTATAGATTCGACCCGTTTAGCCTCTATGTTATAACGGAAGTATCGAGGAAGCCAAAGTACACACTTTAATTTTTAATTTCAAAACGACACTTTCCGTGCACGGTTTCACCCCAATCACACACCCCATGTTGTATTTGATTGAACTGAAGATCTATTTGGGTGAGATAAACTTCCCATTGTGTCATTCCACTCTCATTCTTTTTCTTTTATTATTATTTATCTTCTCTTTAAGCCCTAACATCTACAAAATCTATTTTTTCTCTCTGTAGTGGATAGTTTTTGACCCCCTCGAGATCGCGACACATGCCCATCCAGTCTTTGATGATCTCATGACATTTGGTCGATTCTAGAATCTCTAAAAAGAGTCCTGATCCTATTCATGTTGGCCCAGAGGCCCTTCACTTTAGTTTTGATGATGATTAACTCATGCAGTTATTGTTTACTAATAATCTTGTGATATTTAGTTTCAGATATTTGATCAAAATGTTAGTAGGTGATTAGCTTCAAAGGAGTTTTAGAGCTAACACATGCTGATTCAAGAGCTCGCGCATCAAAATCGTATCTAGCACTCAGTTAGAGTCAAGCTCGTTGGATTGCGTTTGGATCGAGTCGACTTGGAGAAGGAGTTCTATAAGAAGACATCGATTTGTTTAGTCTAAGATTGTATTTAGATCATTTTAAAGATTAGATAGTATTGATATGCTCAAGTTCACTACACACACTTGTTTAAAGTAACATGTTTTGTTTTCAGTTTAACCGGTTTTAGATTTCTAGTTCAAATATATGGTTTTCATGAATAGATAGAATCAAAACAAGTTTATAAGTTTTAATATATATTAGATTTGATCTATATACATCTATACTTCATATACTTAGAAAAACTTATTTTGAAAAGCCTATTCATGTGTTTGGAGTTTTATATTTAAACAAAACTAATTTTTGTATTTAATGTCAAAAACATAGATGTAATATCTTTCATGTATATTGGATTCTATCCATATATAATATGCTTCAAAGTTGTTTCAATATCATGTTTTTATATTTACATGAGTTTTGGAGAAGACGGTTTTCCATTTCAAAATTTCAAGTTTTAAAAAATACGAATTTTAGTTTAAGGCAAAATTTCAATATCACAAAAATGGTTCAAATTGTTTGAAATATGTGCTGAATTTTTATCACACATATTTGTATTTCAAAAATCTTATAAGAACGTATTTTTGTAGAATTTATGTGATTTTATGGGATTTATTTGAAGGTAAAATGACTAAGTTTAAATTCCCAAAATCCTGCCCTGACTGCACTGGCGATCGACCGGACGGTCGACAGGACAAGTTGTCGGTCGACCGTTCCGGTCGACCGATGTGCACGGGACATGCATAAAGGCCAAGTGGTTTGGCTGGTCGACCACGTGGTCGACCGACTGAGATTACCCCACTCTCGGGTGGGGGCCGGTCGACCAAGCGGTCGACCGTGCGCTTTGGCCCGGTCGATCGGGCGGTCGACCGGAGGCACAATGGTCAGAAAAATGACCGTTGGCCGGTCGACCAGCCGGTCGACCGGAAGGGCAATCTGGGCTTTTTTAGATTGCAACGGACAGAATTTTTGTAGGTATATAAATACCCACTTCTTGAGCTGATTTCACCAAGATTTCAAGAGAGAAAAATTTACATCTTTCAAGTTTTTTTTTAGCAAGAGTTTTGGGTTTAAAAGATCAATCTTTATTTGTTTTTAAAGTGTTAGAATTTTAAAGAAAATAGAGTCTTTTGGGAATTAGTTTTTGATCTAAATTTCTATATCTATTTGGAGATTTTTCCCAAGCATTTTTATTTATTCCAAACATTTTATTTTCTCACACTTGAGTTATCATATCTATCCTATCTATAGGATCTTGTTTAGTGAGAAAATTTGGTTTGTGGTTTGTTGAAACCACCAAGTGTTGTAAACCTTTTCTTTTACTTTGACTTTGTGCCTAGCCTCTTGTGTAGAGGTTGTTGGTGTTTGAGAGAGGAGTTGTGTACTCCTAATTGTATTTGCCCAAATCCTCAGTGGAGGTTTCCTGTGTGGGAAGTCCTGTGTGGACGCTATAATGGAAATCCTTCTGTGTGAAGGCGGGGACGTAGAGCTGGGTGCTCGAACCTTGAAACATATCTCGGTGTTTGCGATTGATCCACTATAAACTCTCTCTCTTATTTACCTTATATTGATTCATATTGTTCATATCATACTCATATGCTTAGTATGTTTTGATTGTGTGACTCACTTATGTTCAACCAAGAGGGCTTTACATAGCACCTCAACTCTTATTTAGAGGAATTTTGAGGAAATAGTCCAGAGCCTTTCACCGGAATTCGGCTACACTCTTTGGTTACACTAAGTGTGTTGTATTTAGTTTTAATTCCGCATCATTTGTTATTAGATTAGTCATACACCTATTCACCCCCTCTAGATGTACTTCAATTGGTATCAGAGCCTACGCTCCTGATATTAGGTTTAACCACATAGGAGTGAGATCTTGGTTGCTAATCTAGTATTTGCATTTGCACACATACTTGTTTACACACATTCATGGATTACTTTGCACCTCCCATGTTTGATATTTCTGACATCAATATGTAGAAGCTTAGAATGAGTATATATCTCAAGACCCTAGGAATGCATGTTCACCTTGCCCCTACCAAGAAATCTTATCTTGGTAATAGCAAGCATAAAAAGGCTAATGCACAAGCCCTAAAGGCACTTAGAAAATCTCTTAGTAAAGAATATTTGAATATGGTTTCTCATTGTAACTCCGCCTTTGTAGTGTGGAACATATTGACATCTCCCAAGCTATAAACGCCAATCAATGAGGAGGAGAAATCTAGTGGAGAAGAGTCCGACTAACGTTGCTTTATGGTTTAAGGGAATGACTCCCTTGAGGTATATTCAGACACTCAACTAGATGATAGTACTAATTCTTCTTGTAAGGAGTATATGAATGTACATGCTATAAATAATGAACTAGCTTAGGTTGTGAAAAATTGTTAGAAAGACAAAATCTCTTGAAAAAGAAAAGTTTTGCACTAAAAGAAGAAAATAAAAATTTGCCTTCTAAACTTGATGTTATTTTGTAAGAGAGGGATAAGATTTCAAATGAAAGGGACTCTTTGAAATCCCAACTTGAACTTTCCCTAAAAGAAAATGAAATTTTGAAAAATAAAAATGATTGTGAAATTGTATTGAAGAAAAATGAAGTTCTATCTTCAAAACTTAATTTTATTGTAAAAGAAAATGAATCTTTGAAAAACAACATTATTTCTATTTCAAATGAATTGGATTTAGTTTCTAATGAAAATATTTCTTTGAAAAATGATTTAGATACTCATATTTGCCATGCTAGTGTAGCTTCATCATCTAGCATACCTATTACATGCTCCACCTCTTCTTCCGTTATTGAAAATGATATATCCATTTTAAAGAAGAGTGTTGATTGTTTGGGCCCACTTTGAGCCAACGTGTCATGAACCACACACGGTTGGGATCCATGCCTCGAAAGAAACAAGTTCCACATATGCATGCACACAAACCACAGTATACACATGCTCCTTACGTTCACACTCATAACATAATGTATGCTCATGTGTACATATTGTAGACGAAAGGTCCACCTTGCAAAATTTTGCTTTGATAGAATTAATGATTCAAATTTTGCAAATAAATTTGTTTTGGTTAAGAAAGAAACTAACCCCCATGGACCAATAAGGTGTGGGTACCAAAAGTCACTCTTATTTTTGATGTAGGTGTGAGCTCTCGCTTGACGTGAGAGATGTTGGTGCCTTGAGGTGAATGCGTTCCGAGCTAAACGGTGACTATTTTTGGATGCATCACTTTCAAGGAGAGTTTGGTGGGAGGGCCACCATGGTTTGTGATATAGAGATGTACCTTAATGGTTTTGGTAACGATCTCTATCTCCTTATTAGTTTACATGCTTTCATATCATTAATTATTTGCATGTATTGATTTTCATATTTTTCATAATTATTATGTTAAATGCCATGATAATTAGACTATTGACATACATGTATAGTATTTGAGATACACTCATATTTTTATGGACTCATCTTTTTGTGTTCTCATTATAGTTTAGCTATTATGTATATCATAGCTCTAACAACATGTGCATTTGCCTAATGTTCATATTGATTTATGTCTCGCTTTATGCTTCATGTTTTGATTACATGTTTAGATGTAATTTTTCATTAAAACTTGTGCATATTCTTGTACAACTAATGAGCCACAAATTGATTATTATATGTTTATACTTGCTCATTTATACCCATTAGATGTACTAGTATAGCTTAGTTTTGATGATACATACATTTTGACTTGTATTCCCTATTTATGTGTTTAACTTTATGTATATGTTAATTTTATCAAAACTATTGGAGATACATGTATACCCTTGAGTCATTTACCTTTCATGCAAAATCTCTTTATAGACTCAATTGTGTTTGGATATGTATGTATGCCTTTAGTTTTGACAAAACATACATATGCCTTGGAGTTAGTATTATTTTGATGAAAATTAAATTTTCATTTATTTTAAGGAGTTCATATGAGCTTCATTGCCTATATTCATGATTATGTTTTTCATATGACTCTTATACACTCATTTTAATTATGTTTACTCATTATATTGTTTTATGAGTACTTTGTTGAGTTTTCTATATCTTGAGTGTCAATTTTGTGTTGAATGCATGCTTCATGAATTATATGACTTGGCTTCATGTTTTAAAGAATCTATCACTAGTTATTTCAAACTATTTTAAACTAGTTCGTATTCTTCATTTTGGTAAAGTTTTCAAATATGCTAAACATATTTTCAAACTTATTTTTGAAAACCCTACCCTTCTAAGGGCGATTGGATGAGCGACCATGCCTTGTATGCTCTTTATTGAAAAATCTATTTAAACATGTGCATGAAAAGGAGGTAACATGAGTTATACACTTGATTCTAATCATATTTTTAATTGGTATTCCAATTGATATTTTCATGTTTGTATACTCATCTTTAGTTTTCTATATATGTACGTTTCAAATCTCAAAAAGTATCAATTTCTATTGGTATTTACATTTTCATACATATATACATGATTTATTTGTGCTTATTATATCTTTACATCTTAAAGCATAAATTATGTTTATGCACTTTATTTAGTCCTTAATGACAATTATTTTTCGCATTGGTATCTTTTATAAGCTTATGCATCATTATTATTGGTATTTCATAAAGGGAGAGAAAACTTCATGTTTTATCTTTAAATCGATTTTATTTTCAATTGGTATCTTACTCCCAATCTTTATGATGAAAATGATATTATTTGGTATATTATTTTTCAATTGGTTTTCTATGTTCTTAATAAAAAACTTTTTAATTTGAAATATGCTAACATTTTCAATATTGGTATCAAGAATCTTAAATTGTCTTTATTCTAAATTTGGTATCTTTATTGCAAAATGATTTGTTTAACCAAAATAGTTGGTTTGTTTTTCAATTGGTATCATGTTTCATTTTAAGTTGGTATCCACATTGAAATGAGTTATGTTTACATAAAAATATTTGACTTTTACTTTCTTTTGATATCAAAATTACAAAATATTTCTTTTAGTATCAAAATTATAGGATGTTTATATTTGGTATCAAGATTCTAAATACATATATATTTCTATTGGTATCAAAAACATATAATATTTCATTTTCTATTGGTATCAAAAGTTTACAAGATATTTTCAATTGGTATCTTAAAATTTTTGTTTATTTTCAATTGGTATCAAAAGCTTTGATATGTATTGCTTATATGCAAGGGGACTTAACATCTTCTCTACATATAGATTCATGTTGAGTATATCTCATATTGAGGAGCTTGACCGCTCTTCTCTATGTCTTACACGTGTGTAGGAGGAGCTTCACATCTCCTTTTATACATTGTATATTATGCGTTATGTGATTAGGGTCTAGTCATCTCTTTTTCATGTAATACATGTATGCAGGGGGAGTTAACTTCACATCTTTCCTCTTCATGAATGTATATCACATATACACATCTTTAATGTTTGTTTTATGCAAAAAAAGGGGGAGACCATTTTTTTATACCCCTTTGTTGATTTTTGTTGTTTGACAAAACGGAGGAGAATTTTTTTTGAGTTTATTTTTACCCCTTTGTTGATGAATTGATAAAAAGGGAGAGAAGTATTTGAGTTTATATATGCATGCCTTTATATTTATTGTCTATGCATATTTGTTTTATTTATGCAAATATGAGAAAATAAACATTAGATATTAAATATTTGTGCTCATTTATGCATACTTGTTATGAGCGTTCATTGCATATCTTTATGTTTATTGTTATGCATGAGTTAAGGAGGAGTTTCTATGACGCTTAACTTTAATTCATGCATTCATAACTCCATGAGTTTTGTCATCATCAAAAAGGGAAAATTGTTAGCCCAGAGGCCCTTCACTCTAATTTTGATGATGATTAACTCATGTAGTTATTGTTTACTAATAATCTTGTGAATTTAGTTTCAGATATTTGATTAAAATATTAGTAGGTGATTAGCTTCTACAAAGGAGTTTTAGAGCTAACACATGGTGATTCAAGAGCTCGCGCATCAAGATCGTATCTAGCACTCGGTTGTAGTCAAGCTCGTTGGATTGCGTTTAGATCGAGTCGACTTGGAGAAGGATTTCTATAAGAAGACATCGGTTTGTTTAGTCTAAGATTGTGTTTAAATCATTGTAAAGATTAGATAATGTTGATATGCTCAAGTGCACATACACACACTTGTTTAAAGTATCATGTTTTGTTTTCGGTTTAACCGGTTTTGAATTTCTAGTTCAAATATATGATTTTCATGAATAGATAGAATCAAAATAAATTTACAAGTTTTAATGTATATTAGATTTGATCTATATATATATATATATATATATATATATATCTATGCATCATATACTTAGAAAAACTTATTTTGAAAAGCCAATTCATGTGTTTGGAGTTTTGTATTTAAACAAAACTTGTTTTTGTATTTAATGTCAAAAACATAGATATAATATCTTTCATGTATATTGAATTCCATTCATATACAATATGCTTCAAAGTTGTTTCAATATCATATTTTTGTATTTACATGAGTTTTAGAGAAAATGGTTTTCCATTTCAAAAATCTAAGTTTTGAAAAATACAGATTTTGGTTTAAGGCAAAATTTTAATATCACAAAAATGGTTCAAATTGTTTGAAATATGTGTTAAATTTTTATCACGCATATTTGTATTTCAAAAATCTTATAAGAACGTATTTTTGTGAAATTTATGTGATTTTAAGGGATTTATTTGAAGGTAAAATGACTAAGTTTAAATTCCTAAAATCCTGCCCTGACTGCACTGGCGATCGACCAGACGGTCGACCGGACCAGTTGTCAGTCGACCGTCCCCGTCGACCGATGTGCACGGGACGTGCACAAAGGCCAAGTAGTTTGGCCGGTCGACCGCGCGGTCGACCGACAGAAATCACCCAACTCTCGGGTGGGGGCCGGTCGATCGGGCGGTCGACCGTGCGCTTTGGCCCGGTCGATTGGGCGGTCAATCGGAGGCACAACGGTCAGAAAAATGACCGTTGGTCGGTCGACCGGAAGGGCAATCTAGGCTTTTCTAGAATACAACGGGTAGAATTTTTGTGGGTCTATAAATACCCACTTCTTGAGCTAATTTCACCAAGATTTCAAGAGAGAAATTTACATCTTTCAAGTATTTTTCAGCAAGAGTTTTTGGGTTTAAAAGATCAATCTTTATTTGTTTTTAAAGTGTTAGAATTTCAAAGAAAATAGAGTCTTTTGGGAATTGATTTTTAATCTAAATTTCTATATCTATTTGGAGATTTTCTCAAGATTTTTCTTTATTCCAAACACTTTATTTTCTCACACTTGAGCTATCATATCTATCCTATATATAGGATCTTGTTTAGTGAGAAAATTTGGTTTGTAGTTTGTTGAAACCACCAAGTGCTGTAAACCTTTTCTTTTACTTTGGCTTTGTGCCTAGCCTCTTGTGTGGAGGTTGTTGGTGTTTGAGAGGAAAGTTGTGTACTCCTAGTTGTATTTGCCCAAATTCTCAGTGGAGGTTCCCTATGTGGAAAGTCCTATGTGGATGCTTTAGTGGTAATCCTTCTGTGTGAAGGCGGGGATGTAGAGCTGGGTGCTCGAACCTCGAAACATATCTCGGTGTTTGCGATTGATCCACTATCTCTAAACTCTTTCTTATTTACCTTGCAATGATTCATATTGTTCATATCATACTTATATGCTTGGTATTGTTTGGCTGTGTACCTCACTTGTGTTGAACTAAGAGAGCTTCATATAGCACCTCAACTCTTATTTAGAGGAATTTAGAGGAGATAGTTCAGAGCTCTTCACCGGGAATTCGGCTACACTCTTTGGTTATATTAAGTGTTTTGCATTTAGTTTTAATTCCACATCATTTGTCATTAGATTAGCCATACACCTCTTCACCCCCCTCTAGGTGTACTTTCAATTCAAACTCCAGGCAGTTCAAGTACCCAAAGGATAAAAATAGAGTTGGTTATAAGTACCCCTACCTCCAAGCCAAATTTTCGTTTAAATTCTACGATTATAGCTCGAGAGCAGATCAACCATATTGGCAGTTGAATAGGCCCCACATGATAAAGACAAGTACAGGCTCTATCAATTCAAATAAGGATGTTTGGCTCCAACCGCCTCCAAGATAAGCAGTTGAGATAAGATAGATGTTTAAATAGATGAGAACTCTCTGTAACCTTATCCAACAGACACCTACCTATATAATAGGAGAACTCTCCAATGAGAGGGGGCGATCAATCAAGCCTAGAAACCTTAGCGCATGAAATCGGGCTACCACCATTGTAATTTTTTCTGAATTATAGTGAAACTTTCTCTTGCACTATGGTTTTTCTCTTTCAGGTTTTCACATAAATCTGTGCTTGCTCTGATTTGATATTTAAATTTCATCCATTAATCATCATAATTTGGTGTATGGACAACTCCCCTAGAATTACCCACTGCATTTGGTGATTTCATTGAGAGTTTTGAGTCCACACTCAGGGTCCTCCCAATCTCATACCCTTTCACGTCCTTAAAAAAAGTTTCCAATAATCATGACGCCTAAGAGCACTACCCACCATAATGTCAATGCTTCCGGCAAGCTCGAACTGTCAACATTCTCCTGAAGATAGCTTATCCAGCGAATGGCCGACCTGCGATGACAACTGGGTGAACTGCGGGCCCAGGCAGACTGCAAATGAGAACTGGTGGCCATTCATTGCGACACTGCCGAGCGAGAGCGAGAAGCAACAATGCAAATCAAAAGCCAGCAACTTTCAAGATAAAGGCCCTTCGAAAAGCTCAGCAATGAGTCATTAAGTTGAGCGCCAGGGAAGCCAAGTGAACATGTCCTCCGAAGTCCATCAACATCTCTTAGTTCCGACCGACTTATGTTTCAAGTTAAACTAGATGCGCACCCGAACAACCTCACCGCATGATGATCCAGAGAGCCACAGAGCCGGTCCCACACGAAAGCGGATGAGGGGGCATTACGCCCTAGCACGCAAGATGAAGGAAAACACTCCCCTGATAGTAACAAAGACCATGAATGACTCAGCCTTCACGCTCCTGAAGTTATCGATTGATCAGATCCTTCAAGTCATCAAGTATCGACCCTAGGTGAGACTTCCTAAGCCAAGCAAGCACTACTCAGATCTCCTAAAAGTAGGACACTGTTCTTTCCATGGCAGTCTGGGGCATGCCACCTTGCATTACTGGGCCCTCAAAAAGCACCTAGAGGATCTAATTTTACGTGGACACTTCGAAGAGTTCGTCCTCTACCAGGAGGAAGAACCGGAGGTTGGAGGTACCTTAGTCGAGCCTATCGACTAAAATGCTTACTCATCAGCATAACTCAGGACGGGAAGATCCTCAAGAAGCAATAAAACTCTTTTCACTTGAACTGATACTATGTGTAAAATCATGTAATATCTAATAAAAGACCATTGTACAAGTTCTCAATCCTGATAATATTCTTAAAACTTCTAATACCGTCTCCAAGTATGACAAACACTTCAACAGCTATATCGGGTCCTACCCTGATGGCTACTCGATGAACAGTCTATATTGGGTCCTACCCTGACGGCTATCCCTTGGGTAATCTCTTAAAAGATGGAGGCTCACCTACAATGACCGTTTGGAGCTCAGCCTACATCGGGTCCTCACGTTAATGGCTACCCGAGCCAATCAACAGCTATAACGAGTCCTACCCTGACGGTTCCCCTCGGGGAGTCTCCTGAAAGATGGAGACTTGCTCACAATGGCCTCTTGGAGCCAGCCAATAGCCTATAGCGGATCTTACCTTGACAGCTACCCCTCAGAGAATCTCCTGAAAGATGGCCTCTTGGAGCTCAATCTATGGCTACCCGAGCTAGTGAACAATTTATAACGGGTCTTACCGTGATGGCTACTTCTCGGGGAGTCTTCTGAAAGATGAAGGCTCTCTCACAACGACCACTTGGAGCTCAGCTCACATCAGATCCTCACCCTGATGGCTACCTGAGCCAGTCAACAACCTATAGCAGGTCCTACCCTGACAAGTACCTCTCGGGAGTCTCCTAAAAGATGGACGCTTGCACACGATGCGCTAAAAGCTCAGCCTACATTGGGTCCTCACCCTGATGGCTACCCGAGCCAGTCAACAGCTTATAGTGAGTCCTACCCTAATGGCTACCTTTTTGGGAGTCTTTTAAAAGATGGAGGCTCACCCACAATGACTGCTAGAGCTTAGCCTACATCGAGTGCTCATTTTGATGGCTACCCGAGCCAGTCAACAGCCTATAGCGGGTCCTACTCTGACGACTACCCCTCAGGAAGTCTCCTAAAAGATGGAGGCTAGCCTACAATGATCGCTCGGAGATCAGCCTACATTGGGACTTCACTACTAATGGCTACCCAAGCGAGTCAAAAACCTATATTAGGCCCTACCAGGATGGCTAGCTAAACATTTGACAACCCCGATAACAGACATCATGCCTTCACAAGCTACCAAGCAACATAACTAGACAGGGCTTATACCATAGCATTCATAGCACATCAAGAGCAAAAGATGACACAGCCAAAAAAATAAAATAAAAATAATCACTTTTATTGATTGTAAAAGAGTGATACAATATCTTATTACGCCAGTGCTTGTTATATAAAATACAAATGAGCTCAGCTAACTCTGCCTGTGCCCGCCACCATGGCTCTCTGACCCTGAGACCACCAGGCCAGTCGTCGGTGCTCCTAATCCGATCACTCGGCATCTCAGGCTGACGGTTTGTACCTCCGGTCTGAATAGTCATGCTCCCGGATCGACTGCTTCCTTCGAGCCAACCGCTCGCGCTCTCCGCTCGACTGTCAGAGTTCACGATCGAGACTTGAGAGCGCAACCCCTACATCTCCATAAGTAGTTCATCGTGGGCTTTCCAGAGTTCATTTTAACAATCACTTTGGTGCTTAGCATCAGCCCTCAGTTTTTCACCGTCACCTTCGCGATGTCCCAGGTCTTTCTCCAAACACTAAATTTTGTGTTTCAGCTCCAATTTCTCAGCACATTCCCCATTGATCTGGACCCGAAGCGAAGCAATCTCTGACTTGTCTGAGGCGATCCTCTCCTACAGCTCAGATATATCATTCAACAGTTTCTTCAGCTCCTCAAGCCGCCGAGGATGTCTTACTTCCAGAGTTGCCTTATCCTATCTCAATCCTTCTATCACCTCCAGCATATTATGCAATTTTAAGAACACATCGCGCACCCATTTTTCAAGATCCACCATCACATTGTGGGAAATCAGTTCATAGTCTATCTAGAAGGTGAGAAAGTCGAGCAGCCCGAGCTCGATGATGGGAAGCCGGCAGCATCTGATACAGACTCTTCGTGACCCTCCTCCGTTTGGCATTCAAGAAAACCAGTAAAGCTCCAGGCTCATCTTCATGATCCAACTCTGTCCCCTCATCGCCATCCTCGGGGTCAGAACCTTCATGCCTCAGCCCGGGTTCCTCGAGGGACTCCACAGCCGAGAGGCTAGCACCCACAGAGCCCAAGCGGGCATGGAACATTCATGGTCCTTAAGAGGTTCCTCCTGAGGATGGGCACCCACTTCACTAAAAGCAGCCAAACTATAGGCGAAACCCAAAGGGGCCACCGAGCCAACAACCACAGGGGTCTTAAGACAATAAAAAGCAAGACAAAATTCAGACAAAGAATGGAGAAACTTTTTCTTTATTTATTCATAAAAGAGTCACATCATATTGATACAAAAAGAAAAAGAAAAGCAATAAAACACTCTCTTTGCCTTTCTGAGAGGCCTTAGAGGATGAAGTTCGAAAATCCGCATCTTCAGAGGCACCACGAGTAGAATTCCCAGCGGATGAGGCATCCAAGGGGGGACCCGCCGTCAGGGGAGCAACACTGCTGGACAGAGCACTCAGGAGGCTCCCGCCTCCACAATGGAAGCACCGGGCTTCGCGAGTTGTTTTAGGCCTTGGTTTTCAAGGAAGGCCTCAAGTGTAAGTGGATATCTCGAGGTCGCGACTCGCTTCCCATTCTCATATCCATCATTATACTTTTTGAACTTAAAGACCTTCATATCTTATTGGTATTGGTCTCTCATCGCTCAAACACGTGCCTTCGCTGCATCTTTGGCAGTCAATGACTGATCCAATTCATCTTTGAAGTGCTCTTTCGCATCCTCAAAGGTAGTCCTCTCTGACTCCAAGGTGGTCTCCGTCACCTGAATGTGCTGGCGCTTCTTCTCCAGCTCTCCCGAGTTGACTATAGCTCCAAATCCTTCTTTTGCGGCTCGGAGTCCTTCCGTCACGAGTCTGAACTCGCCGCCTGTAACGTAGATTCCTTCTGCAACTCTGAGCTCCTCTTCTCCAACTTACCTCGAGTGTCAGACCAGTGCTTCTGCAGGGTTTTCCTATCCCTAAACTCACCCCGAAGCCGCTCTAGCTCCACCTCCTGGCCTCGTTGGACTGCTGCCTCATGGCCCAGGTCAGCTTGGAGTCGAGTGACCTTGGTGGCTGCCTCCTTCCCCTCAGCAGCAAGCTTCTCCACCCTCTGGAGCAGCTCAATGATTGTCCCCCTCCTTTCCCTCAGGTGTCTCTGTGAGCATCCAACAACTCGAAGGTAAGCACAACATTCTGAAATTAAAACAGGGAAAGGTTAGAAAACAAATAAACTACAAATCCAAACAGAAGCATTATGATGCTTACTCTGAAGGCCTCATTCTTCTAGTGCCGCCTCTGGTCCTTCAAGGGCAGGGCCTTGAGCTCCTCTAGCCCTCCAAGAAAATCTCCATATCCTAGGGCCACCTCTTCATCTCCCTTCTAGAGATATAACCCCAATAGGGGGCTCGCAGTGGGCCACCTTGAGGTCAGTACCGGGGATTAAGCGGTAGTCCCCGAAAGACCAATAGGATTAGAGGTCCACACAATGTCATCCATCATCGGAGCTTCAGCAGCTCTCTCCTCCTCGAGCCTACGCAAGGGTTCGGGCCTAGTTTTGACTAGACTTGATGGAGGCACCACTGTCTAACCTCCTTTCTGGAGGGCACTTCAATTGTGAGGGGGTGCTCCCCTGGCATCTCTGCCTCCCTATCCACCTAAGGGCACCCTCCTCGGGAACCTCGGTGACCGACAATTCTCCCCAAGCTCTAAATTCCATGAGCTCAAAGGGACCGGCCCGAGCATCCTCCGCCACGTGGGACTACCCAGCGCTTAAGGCCGAGCAAGCGAGCACAGCCGACTGCATATCCAACATCTCTTCTTCGTCGGGCTCATTAAAACCAAGCCTACTTCTCTTCTTCAAAAAGAAAACAAGCATAAAAAAATGTTCCCATTGGTGAAAAGTCTTAACTATATTCAAGAGCTACCTCTATGGGAAGTTAAAGTTGCAAGGATTAAACTGGGGCCACTTCCTCTTAGTAGGGATCACTCGCCCTGGGACTTTCGGCCTCTCGGGGGCAACAACTGGCTGGCTCTTAGTTGGAGCCGATACCCTTAGGAGAATTAGGGGCATGGGAGGCCTGCTAGGATCTAATAGCCAGCTCCATTTGTGGTGGTCATAGCTAAAAGCTGTCAACTTCTGCGGCTTTACTTCAATGTCGGCGGAGGGTAGCATTCCTCATCGAGTGATCGGGCCCAAGTTTCAAGTGGTCGGGATGGCTCTATGCTCGATCTCTGACTCAGCCTCCCAAGGACCAGGCACCCGGACCACGGTATCTCACATACCATGGTCAATATCCACCATGTTAATGATGATCTTTCGCACCCACTCTGAGACATGAAGTAGCACACATCTTGGCTCGTCTTCCTTACCACGTAGGCGGCACTGAAAACTATTTGGTCAGAAAAATAATGCGAAGTAAAATTTTTTTGAGTGGATGAAAGATTACAACGGAACAATTTCGATTACAAAAGAGGGAAGAATATCTAGATCTCCTCTATGTTTAGGGTTAGGTTCTTGATGTTGCGATGGAGATTGATTCTTGTTCTCCCTTGACTGGCTGAATAACAAGCTTTTCTCCGCAGTGCTCTCAAAAAGTAATAAAAAAAGAACTCTGTTTTTAATACACTAAATGTTTAGAGTCTACTAATTTCTCCTTTTCTTTCTCTCTGAACCTCTGTGGTTGAAAAGTAAAAAGTTTTTAACTTGAGAATTCTCAGCTCTCAATCTCAGAAAAAGTCTCTTCTTTTCTATAGATCTTATGGCTATTTATAGGGGTCCTAGGGGGTATAATTGTCCCATAAAATCTCTCCATAATAGGGATTAACTTTCACATTATATGGGGAGTTAATTGACTCAGTAATGGGGATCAGTTACAACCGAAACGCAGGTCTCGCGTTGGACGCAGACCTCGTATTGTTGTCTAAGCGCGGCACTCAAAGTCCGCATCTCAGTCAGAATGCGGAGTTGCTCAGACTCGCATGAGAAAGGAGACATAGAGTTGCTCAGACTTGCGTGAGACGCGAGATGCGGGGTTGCTCAGACCCGCGTTTTGAAGTTCGTGTTTGCCCATGGACACGAGGTTCATGTTTTAGCTGAAACGCGACCTTCACATTGGAGTGAGGCTCACATCTTGAGGACTTATCTCTTAATGATTTTTAGACAGCCTACAGAACACCCTCCAAAGTTAACACTCCACGGTTGACTAGGACGAATTTCAGAATACTTTGTACTTCAATTTGATTTCGGGCTCCCTATGATTGGATTGGCAATCTTTTGAGATACCCCAAGCTTGATCTTGTCAGAAGTCTTCGTGAGTGTACTATTTAGCTGCTTAAAGCCTCCAGGAAATATTGTCATGAGTATCTTAGAAACTCAGTGTATACTGTTGAATCAGTAGAGTCATCAGATGCCTATGACAGTATACTGTTGAACTGACCGCAGAAGCAAAGACACACTCTTTGTATGGGGGAGAGAATGCATCCCTTATTTAATGAAAATGTGATTATCACGTTAGACGCGACCCTCATCTAGTCCTAAGATGCGACAGTCATGCTTAGACGAGATTCTCAGTGAAGACGCAATCCTCATTTAGACGCGACTCTCACTTGGGACTCAACTGTCGTTCTGAGAGTTTCTGGACGCAGATGTCCCTTGAAAGTGAACATCATATTGGACACATGTCTTGCTTAGATCGAGCTTGAGATTCTTGCTGTGAATCAAGGCCATTGAAGGGCCTATAAAAGTCAAGGGGTCTCTCAACAGTCGTTCATTTTGACTGTCTTCTCCATCAGACCCACATCTGAAGAATTTTTTCAAACCGTTGAGCTTTCAGAGGAACCTAAAGCTCTTAAGCTTTTCTCAATCTTCTTCGAAGATCATCGCTGTCAAATGTCTCCAAAGTCGAAGAACATTGCTTTCTCTTCTGGCACCGCCGTTGCTACAATGCCAATGGATGGCGCTCCTCCTCAAGCGACCCATATTTCTGGTAAGAAATGGCTTTCACCATTGTTGAACACGAAGAGACACTGCCTCTTAACTTCTTTTTAAAGTTTTAAAACTTTTGTTGAAGTTGAACAGTCGACGCAGGGCTCACAAGTCTGCGTTTGATTTGTAGACGCGACTCTCGCGTTGATGAGCAGAACACGGATTTGATGATCTTCACAGTTTGTCTTGTCGATACGACCTTCGCGTCTATGAATTAGATGCGAGCTTGGCGAGCTTCGCGTTTTGAGATTTCTGAACGCGGATCTCATTCATTATGAGATTTGCATTTGAGTCTCAAGACTTAGAAATTTTTTTAAGTCTTAAAGTGTGAAGCTTAGGCCCGGGCTTCATGTGAGCCTCGCGTTTCAATCATTGAATGTAGGTCTCATGTGTTGAGCCCCGCATTTGAGCTTCAACACTTTGACATTTTTTCTTGTCTTCATGAAATTGACTCTTGTTCTTCTTTTTACAGTAAGGTATTCTTTGAATCCTCTAACGAAAAGGAATCACTTTGGACATATTAATGGTGCTGACCCTAATGTCCTCTTTAGTCTGCAGAAGACAACCCCTGTATTCATTTGAGCAAATAAGGAACGACACACCCATTTGACTAGCAACTACTCCGAAAGTCAGATTTCCTTTTTAGAGATTGTATCAAAGGGGGCGAGGAGGATCTGAACAATGGAGACTATAAGTGACGTTGTCAGATCTGGACCTCCCTGAAATATTATTAGTCTGCACCCAGATAATGTTGGACACGATACACCAATATGGTCTCAAATCCTTCTTTCACCAATCTTGTTCAAGGAATGACAGCAACGAGCACGATGCATTTGAAGGTCACGGGAAAGAGAACATCACCGGTATGATCTTAGATCCTTCCTTCACCAATCTTGTTCAAAGAAATGATAGCAACGAGCATAATGTACTTAAAGGTCACGGGAAAGAGGACATCAACAGTACAGTCTCAGATCCTCCCTTAACCAGTCTTGTTCGAGGAAGTGACAACAATGAGCACGATGCACTTGAAGGTCACAAGAAAGAGGACATCACTGATATGGTCTCGGATCCTCTCTTCACCAATCTTGTTCAAGAAAGTGACAACAAAATAGAAACCTATGCTCATTAAAACACGATCTTCTACTAATCGAAGGATCACGATCCTGTGTAGGAGGCCTTTCGTGCCCAGTTGGTCATGTGGAATCAGAATGTTACACTGCATTTTGACCTCAAGGAACACCATTGTTTTCAAGAGGAGAGGAAGTAGATTTACTGTTCTGAATGTAGAACAATCCGATCATAAAAATAACCTCTACAGAAGAAGTATTTTAGACGTGTAGCTTACTACAAAGAAGCTTTTGTTAGAAGAAAAATTGAGGGTCTAAGCCTTGGCTGAGGTTGAGGAGGCACGCCAAAGGGATAATCAATGCCTCAAGGACCAAATAAAATCTCTCGCTGAGCGGGAATAACTTTTTATCCTTTTTCTCTTTTATAACACTCCATCTTATTGAATAAGAGAATGTTTGTATCACTTTTATAATTTTGATATGAATAATAAAAGTGATAATTGTGCCTTCATCTTATCTTTATTTTCTTTTTATGTTTGAAAATTTGACAAATGAAAGAGATTGAATTTGATTACTAGAGGTGATGATTAACATAGTAACTCAAAGTTTGGTAATTCCATTAGGAAATTTTAGAAGGTTACTGTCAGAAGAGTGAGGTTAACTTGACAAGGGTTGAATTCGTGATTTGGACAAATTTTGTGGACTTACTATTTTATCGATGAGAATAACAAGTGGAGTTTGATCTACTGAGAATTTATAGAGATTTATACCGATAGTAGTATAATGTTAATATGACGGGTTTGAATTTACAGTTTGAGCAAATTGAATTATCAGAGGTGTGATATTAACTTGATAAGAATGTATGCTAAAAGTATGTTATTAACTTAGCATCAAGAAGCTCTCATTTTCATTAAGAAAACTGAGAAAATCACTGCATAGGTTTAGTGTTACTTAACAGTGGGATGAATACTAGAGGTGTGATATTAACTTAGCATTGGACGTCTCGATTTTGATGAGAAAACTCGAGGGAACATTATGATCATAGGTGCAGTATTTAACTTAATAATGAAATGGATGTTAAAGGAGTGATATTTAACTTAGCATTGAACGTCTCATTTCCGTTAGAAAAATTGAGAGAATCACTATCATAGGCATAATATTAACTTAACAGGAATTTATATTACAATATGAGCAATTATGATCAGAGGTGTGATATTAACTTGACCGAGAAATTTTACGATTTGAGCAATTTAGTGGACTTGTCATTCTATTAAAGAGAATTGATATCCGTTAGGAAAATTGAGGGAAGTCACTGTTAGAGATAAAATATTAACCTAACAATGGAGTATGCCAGAGGTATAATGTTAACATGACAGGTTTGATCTGTGATTACTTCGCTGGGGACAATTACAGTTTTTTGTAGTCCTATTATTTCATAAACGGGAATTGGTAAGGGATTTTTGGAGAGGAAGGCAGGATCAGATCCCTCAGGATTTTCAGCAACCCCTTAGCTGTCAACAGATTTGGTATACTTTACCAACAACCATTTGAGTTGGGCTAGCCATGTTATTTCCCTCAGCATGAAGAATTATCGAGGATTTTTCATTGGACTTTAATGCCAATTGTTTCCTCTATCCTTTAGCCAGCGGAGGCATTGGATTAGTGTAGTGTGCCTCCTGGGTTTTCACTATGTAGAAGAGTTTGGGATCACATATATGAATTCTTTGAGATTTTGTTCGGAGATTGACCTTCCTTGTGGAGTCTTCTTTGATCTTCATTTAGTTACCACACTTTGATGCGAATGTGGAAACAATGGAAAGGTTATGTAAAGAGGCATCACTAACTTTCTTCAATGAGTTTGGCTTGATAAGTCATCAGATAAACTCCTTCGATCCTCTATAAGAGTCTTCGGTCACCACATCTTGATATGAATTTAGATACAGTGGAAAGGTTTTACAAAGATATGTCACGAATCTTCTTCAATGAGTTTGGCATGATAAGTCATCAGATAAACTCTTTCAAGTCCACCATCTGAGTATTCAGATGCCTTGTCGTTGGGTCGAGTTTTGATCAATCAAGCAGGAAAAGAAAGGCATGCCACCATTGCGTATGGAAAAGTCAGGCTAGATAAGCCATCCTTCTGGATCAATAGGTAGAAAGAAGAGTGCCTAAAACTGTTGCCCAGGCATGCTCAACTTCAAAATAGGACCTATTCTTCTAAGTTGAAGATAGGTGCTTGTCTATATACTAGAGAAGAGTAATAAGGCTAAAACTTGACACTTTACCTTTATCTTTTCATTGAGTTTTATATCATACATCATAATGTTACTAATGTCTGATCGGCTCAATGTGGATCGACCGTGATGTGATTGGTTGAAGGAGAAAGCTCTTCTTTGGCGCTCTCCAAAACATCTTGGATCCCAAACTCTAATCCATCTGATCAGGGTGAGGCTTCGATCAAAGGTGTAGTGTTTGAAATCACCTAGAGGGGGGTGAATAGGTGATAATGCTAATCTAATGAACTAAATGCGAAATTTAAAAACTAATTACAACAACACTTAATACAACCAACGAGTGTAGCCGAATTCCCGGTGAAGGGCTCTGAACTAACTCCTCTTGATTCCTCTGAATAAGAGTTGAGGCGTTATGTAAAGCTCTCGTGGTTAAGTATAAGTGAGGCACACAAACACACAAGCATGTATATGATATAGCAATATGAAACAATGCACAAAGTAAAGAGAGAGAAAGTAAGAGTCAATGGATCAAGCGCAAACAACAAGATTTATTTCGAGGTTCGAGCACCCAGCTCTACATCCCCGCCTTCACCCAGAAGGATTTCGAATCCACAGCTTGTCCACATAGGACTCCCATAAAGGGAATCTCCACCGAGGATTTGGGGCAATACAATAACTAGGAGTACCCAACTCCTCTCTTTATAACCACAACCTCTCACTAGAGGCTAAGCACCAAGCCAACAAAACTATCACCTCACAACTAGAGGGATAAGCACAAAGCTAAACAAGGATCACCTCACAACTTGAGGGATACAACCCAATTGCACAATCTCCTCAACACTATAAGGGAAAGGTACAAAGCCAGGCAATAATTAGGGTTTACAACTTGGTGATCAAAAGATCACAAACTAATCTCTTTTTCTCACAAACACAAAGATCCTATAGATAGGATAGAATGAAGCTCAAGTGTGTGAAAAACTAAAGGAATGGAAAACAAATTACTCAAAGAAAATCCTTGGGAAAAACTGAAATCAAGATAAAGAAGTTGAATCAAAAACACTTTTCCCAAAAACACTTTTCTTTGATTTTCCAAACCCTAGAAAAACACCAAATAGATTGTAAAGATTTGAGCCCAAAAACTTCTTTTTGATTGCTGTAAAAACACTGGTAAGATTAGAAATTTTGCTCTCTAAAAACTGGTTTAAAACTATTAAAATAAAACCCAATTTATAGCTTTTTCAAAGAACTAGCCGTTGCAGCCAAATATGGTCAGATTTGACCATCCAGTCGACTACCCGGTCGACGGTCTAAATTTGACCATTAGCGACTGCGGTCGACCGCCCGGTCGACCGCGCCCAGAACCAGAAAGCAACGGCTCTCTGGCCGGTCGACCGGAGCAACCCGAGAGTGGGTAGCTTTTAGTCGGTCGACCGCTCGGTCGACCGGCTCAATGGGCTGACTGCATGCACGTATCTGTGCACGTCCGGTCGACCGCTCCGATCGACCGGCTATTGGTCCGGTCGACCGTGTGGTCGACCGCCAGAGCCTGGCAGTTCAGTTTAAAGGATTGAAAACTTAGGTTTTAATTATCCAATTAAATCCCATAAAATCCACAAAAATAGTTTTAGCATAATATAATGATATACAAACTTGTGTGAAAACTGTCAACACAAATTTTAAACTTTTTGAACCATTTTTGTGTTATGAAAATTTTGCCGAAAACTAAAAACCGTATTTTCTAAAACTTGAATTTTTCAAATGAAAATTCGTTTTGTCCAAAACTCATCCAAATACAAAAACATGATATTTAAACAACTTTAAGCATGTTGTATATGGATATAATCCAATATACACTAAAGATATATATATATCATTGTTTTTGATAATAGATCTGAAAATATGTTTTGTTCCAAATACATGAATAGGTATATCAATGTAAGTTTGTTTAAATAGTTGAAGTATAGATGTAATATAGAACATATCTAATATACTTTTAAACCATGTAAACTTGTATTGATACTTAGCTATTCATAAAAACTAAGATCGGTTAAATCAAAGACCGAAAACCGAATCCAAAACATGAAACGTGTGTGTGTTGTGAACTTGAGCATATCACACTGTTCTAATCTTTACAAATGGATCTAAACACAAAACTAAACTAGGTACCGAAGTCTTCTTGATGAACACGTCTTCAAGCCGACTCGATCCAAACTCGATCCAAACCATGATTCACCCAGCTTGACTCCAATGAGTGCTATATATGATCTTGTCGTTCGGGCTCTTGAATCACCATGTGAATAGCTCCAAAACACCTTTGTTAAAGCTAGTCACTTACTAACATCTTTATTAGAGATCTGAAACTAAAATCACAGGATTATTAGTACACATAACTACATGAGTTAATCATCATCAAAACTAGAGTGGAAGGCTTCTGGGCCAACAATCTCCCCCTTTTTGATGATGACAAAACTCATGGAGTTATATATGCATGGATTAAAGTTAAGCTTCAAAGAAGCTCCCCCTTAACTCATGCATAGGAATAAATAATAAATATATGCAATGAATATCAAATATGAAAATGCATAGACATGCATAAACAAGATACCAAATACAAAAACATGCTCTTGATACCAAACATGAAATGTATCATGCATAAAACGTGCTCTTGATACCAATAAAAACATGCTCTTGATACTAAATAAAACAAGCTCTTGATACCAATAAAAAACAAACTAACTAAACTGTATTCTTAAAACAAACACTCTTGATACCAATACTGATATCAATATAAAAACATGCATAGTCATAGAAACATAAATATAAACTCAAATAATTCTCCCCTTTTTGTCAATTATCAACAAAGGGGTCCAAATAAATAGTCCAATATGATACCAATTATAGTAATATAAGTGAACCATGATAGTTTGGTGAAAGGTTAGCAGCATCCTGAAAGATTCGATATAAATCTCTGGATATAAGCCAATCGTCCATGTAAGCCTCTGAGTTCTTTGAGATTTCTTGGAGGTTGCATCTCTTGGATGGCACGGACTTTTTCTGGATCCAGGTGAATTTTTTTGGATGTAACAACAAATCCAAGGAATTTGCCATTAGTTACCCCTAGGAAGGACTTGATTTGGTTCATCTTCAGCTGGTGAGCCCCCATGATGTCAAACACTCTTTTCAAATCTGTGAGGTGATTGCCTTTGTTGTGGCTTTTCACATCGATATCATCGGCATAACATTCTACAGTCTTGTGTATATGCTAATGGAAGATCGTATTTATAGCCCGTTGATAAGTTGCACTAGCATTCTTCAAACCAAAGGGCATACTGTGTAGCAGTATACTCCCAAAGGTATCCTGAAAGATGTGTGTTTTTCCTCTTCACGGTGCATCTTAATTTGATTACACCCTAAGAAGCCATCCATAAAAGACATCCTCTTATAATCGCATGTATTGTCAATCTAACATCCGTGATCGGGAGAGAGAAGACGTCTTTAGGATAAGCGACATGTAGATCACGGTAGTCCATGCAAATTTGGATCTTTCCATTCTTTTTGGGGACGGGAACTATGTTAACCACCCAATCAGGATGCTGCTCTTTACTGACAAAATTAGAGTCTATAAGCTTCTTGACTTCTGATTCAATTGCTTTCATAACTCGGGATGGAACTGTTGTTGCTATTGCTTGACTGGCTTAGTGTCCAAGTTGATGTTGAGGCGATGCATAGCTATCTGGGGATCGAGCCCAGGCATGTCCTCATAATTCCAAGCGAAGACATCTTCATACTCTCGTATGAGATGTACTAAGTCTTCTTTCTCGGAAAGTGAAAAGCTCTTTCTTATGAAAATAGGCTTGAGGTTAGCCTCATTTCTAAGATTTATCTGAGTCACTTTATTCTCAGTGGGTTGTTCATATTGTTCAAAGCGTACATCCCAAAGAGTATTTAAGTGCTTATTTATGGATCAGAGTCTGATTGGATCAATTCTTTAAATTTAAAGTATCTTCTCCGTCATCTTCTAAATAGTTGGTTGACACCATGTTCACTGAGATACTCTTGAAGATACCCCAACACTGACATTTGAGTCCCCACAACGATGTTGCTGATGAGCTGTTATAATAGACTTCTTCATCAGACTCAAAATCTGACGAGACTGGGATAGATACATAACTGAGTCCTCTTCGGATCTTGTGATAGTAGTCGAGTCTTTGTTTTTCAGTACAAATGAACGAACTAATGCTTGCTTTCTTTTGACAAAATTAAGGCCCAATCCTTTGATAAAATTATACCCCATTCTTTTCATCATTTGATGTGACTTTTATCCATATAATGGAAGAATTGTGGAGACTCAGAATTATCCCCTGAGCTTTCACAAGTTATGTGCTCAGACTCGATTCTTCCAAATAGAATTGGCTTTTGACCTTTCTGCTTGGCCAGTACTTCAAAGAGAGATTTGCGTGCGTCACTGATTTTTTCGCGTACCATAAGGAATGATTTTATTGGTGCAAGTAATGATGTCAAAGCATCCATTATTGAACAAGGGTCACTGTCTACGTTAGTACTAGTATCTGATGATACAGAATCAAAAGCAAACGTAGAAAAGTAAGCCAAATTTAAATTTTTATTGATAAACCACTCACCTTCAATATTAGCGGTGGTATTAAAATCAAGCTTATCACTGCTCGTTACAAGGAGATTTATTTTTTAAAGACACTCTTCTTCTTCTGGCGCCATATTAGCTTTGTTGCCAGAGTCGGGTTCTCTTGGGTGAAGATTGTCATTAGTCTCAAGAGAATCTTGATGGAGGATGGAATCAGTGAAGTAATTTCTCGACTCCCTTGAATGGATGTCTTACAGCAATCAATATTCTCACTTTTCCCTCTTCATCAACGTTTTTCATCACTTGATGAAGAGTGGACGAGATGATAGAGTTACGGTGAATCCAAGATCGTCCCAGTAACAAGTTGTATAAGGTATCAGAATCAATGACATAGCGTGTTACCTCGGATCTCAGGTCCCCAATTTGACATCTGAGCTTGATTTTTCCCATCGGACGTGTACCATTGGCGTTGAATCCATAAATGGTTGTCTAATTGGCGCTTAATCAATGGGTGGTGATCCCCAAATGTTGCATGACCCTGCGGGGCATAATTCTCAACATGGATCTCAGATCAACTTGAATACGACTCACTTCAAATGATCCAAGAAACCATGTGTAATACAAGGGTCTATCATATTTCACTTAAACTTGCATGTCTTCTCGAGTGAAGGTGATATAGGGAAACTACTTCGAGGTGTCGTGGTAATGGTTGATGTCTTCCTCTCCGCATATAGCAGGAATCTGGGTCATGAAAGCTTTTGCATTTTTTAATACTTCTCTTAAGGCATTCCTTGTAGACTTAAAAGCCTCAGGAATTCATAAAAGGTGATTCGAGCAGGGATGTTCGCTAGCGTAGCCAAGATATCAAAACAGAAGGGAGTTGATGGTCTCACACCGCCTTTCTGGAGAATTTTGACATAGCAAAGTTTTTTTTATTTTTCCACGGATGGTTTCATGGATTGCTCGATTTTCTTCTCAGTTGGCTGGGGGGGTCTATTATTGGCTCGCTGTACTGCTTAAAGTACTACTTGCCAGATCGAGTTTTCAATGTGGGAGGTGCACTTATGTTAGCAGCAAATGCGAATTCCTCTTCTTCTGAACTAGTGAAGGAAGTAACATCTTTCTCAATTTTTCTGGTAGAAATACCCACCTTATTGTTGAATAATGCTTTAGCCTTGCCTTTAGACTTCTTGTTTGTGACAGTTATCCACTGTTGGCTTTCAACGATGTTAGGATGGACCCACATTATTGTCTTTCCTCGAGGAGTAGGGACAGGAACAGAACATTTCTCTTTTTGGTTATGAGGATCAGTGTTGATCACTCTTAGTTCCCCTTTCAGGATGAGAACCACTCTTTTTGGCGCTAGTGGGAGATCCCGGCCGAATTGAATAAGTGATGTAGCTGTTATGTTGGCAGTTACCTTCTTCTGCTGTAAACGGAGCTTAAGTATCACTGCGTCAATCAGAGCCTAAAGAATATCCTTGAAGATCTAGCAATTCTTGGTAGGATGTCCCAGTATCCTATGATATAAATAGTAGCTAGGATCATCATTCCTCCCTGCTTCTTCAGGATGTCTGACCTCCGGCAATTTGAGTGTAAATCACCTAGAGGGGGAATAGGTGATGGCTATACTAAATGGCAAATAATACGAAATAAAAATTTACTTGCTAGCAACCTAGCAAATACTAATCACAACAAAAGAAATACTTACAAATAATTAAACAATATAAATGTGCAAGTAAAGCGAGAGTAGAGTGAAGAGAGAAAGAGTAAGTAATCACAAACACGATGATATGTTTCGAGGTTCGAGTAACTGCTCTACGTCTTCGCCGTCAACACTATGAAGGATTTTCACTATGACTGATCTCACTAGATCGTCAACCGTTATAAGTTCTCACTAGAACTTAATGGACTCACAAATTCTCTCTCGCAGTGTCGCAATACCAATAAGGAGTTTACTAGCTCACTTGAGGCCGCAACCTCTACAACTTCACAATAGAAGAAAATCGGTGATCTTCTCTTAATCACAAAAGGCTCACAAGTATAATCCTGTAACCAAGATGAGGAGGTGAAACTCTTTGGGATTGTATAGTGAAAATAGCTTGCAAAGATCTAGAGGGAATGCTCTAGCTAAAAATTAAGAATGTGAAATTTTGGCTCAAAAGAAAGTCTTTTAAGAAAAGGCTAAAACTTGACTAAATCTTCTTGTAAAATTGTAAAATCTTTTTCAAACTTATTAAATCTTGTTGTTGGGTTTTTTTACAGTCCCATTATTTTTAAGGGATGAAAATATAGGAGAAAACCCAAAAGAGTCATTGGTAAAAGACCCAGAAATAGATAAATTGGAATATAGCCATTGAGAAAAATCAGAAGGAAATCCTTCTGTCGGTCGACCGGTCGGCCGACCGTCAATGGTCAGATTTCTGATCGTTAGGGATAGAGATGACCGGTCAGTCGACAAGTCTTCCCCACCAGAGGGCAAACCTCTCTGTCAGTTGACCGGGGCCAACTGAGAGCAAAACTCTTACAGTCAGTAGACCGCACGGTCGGCCGAAGTGCACACAATGCACTTTGGTGCATGTCGGTCGACCGCTCGGTCGACCAACAGAGCAAATTTGCTCTACCTACGGTCAACCGGTCGGTCGATCGACCTTGGACCAAAAGCCTGTTATAAAAATCTTTTTGAAACCAATCTTTTTCAATAAAATGAACTTTGATCTTTAACTACAAAATAGACTTCTAGGAACTTGATAGAACCAGTGTGTGATCATGGATCAACACAAAATAAAGTTATAACTATATTTTATAAAAACACTTTTCTAAATCGAAAATCTATTTTTTCGAAACTCGTTTTTCTGAAACTTGATCTTGAAAATATGAAAGAGAAATGTTTTGAACTCTTTTTTTAAAATACTTTAGGAATGTGAAAGATGTGTGTGTTAATCCCAAAAGAACTATCAACCTATATCATCTTGGTTTTAACAAAAGTATATAAATCCTATCTAAAATGTAAAAAGCAAAAATACAAATCTTGATATAGTATTTTTTTTCAAACTTGATCCTTGAGCTCTTCTATGTGCTTAGGCATTGGGATCTACATCTTCTTGGCTTCCAAACGTGTGAATCTTGTGATGGAGCCGAAATGCAACAAAGAGTTAACTTGAAACTTTGTTAAACAAAATTGTTAAAAATATAACTATATATATTTTGTTATCATCAAAACTAGGGCTAATGGCCTTTGGGCCAACATTGAGTTTGTTACTTTTGGAGTAACTTGAACAAAGAGACCGCATGCTCATCCTTGATGGAGTATAGTTTATTGGTACTCGCTTGGCTAAGAGTCCCACCCCCTCTGACTGATTGGGACTTCGAAGGTGAATTAACCCCGTTGCAAGAGTATCTCTTCTCCTAGGTTGAGAAGACGACTTTGGAGGACGCCGTGTTGGTTGGTCGGGTTTTGGTTTGCTGTCTTTTTCTTCAGCCCTGACCCGAGCGATGATTTCTTTCGCCTATTCACCTTGTAGCACCAATTGCTTTCAAGTGCGACATTCTACCACTCCCATTTTAGCGAGGAGGACAGTTTGCAGATTGTGGCGACATGTCTTAACCAGTGTATACTGAGTTATGTCGCTGGAACAACAGAGTGCTATGTTCCAAAATCTTTCGACAATTCTTTATAGACTCTTCTTTCTTTTGCTTGGCTGTAAGGAGAGTTGGCACTAAAATTTCTGTATGGCCTTTAAAGAAATGAGCCAAAAATAACATCTTGAGATCAGCCCATGTCTTGATTGAGCTTGCAGGAAGTTTCATGAACCATTCAAAGGTAACCCTCTTAAGAGTGCCAATGAATAAACAGACCATGATGGCATCGTTCAATACTATATTCCCAGTTTGGGATTTAAATTAGTATATCTCTTGGCTCGACAACCCTTTACTGTTGAAAGTATGGAGGGTCGGTGCTTTGAACTTAGGAGGGTAGGGAGTCGTGTCCCATTCTGCTGGGTAAGGCCAGATTATCCCCACATCTTGAAGATCACCTTGATTTCCTAAGGCTTTGAGACGTTCCTCCAATTTACTCATCCTCTTGAAATGACTGTTTTTATTTTTTGAGTTATCCTCCTCTTCAGATGAAGATTTGGGGGTCAGAGTTGGAATGCTCTTCACTTTCAGTGTTTGCAGAGGATGAGTTCTCCCCTTCCTTCTTTTTCCCTTTGGACTTCTTGGACGGAGTTTTATCCTTTGGTTTCTTTTTCTCTTTAATCAGTTGTGAAAGCATCTGCTTAAGGGTATCGATAGATTCTTACTGAGCTTGAATCATATCGAGTTGTTCCCTTCGGACTCGGACCTGCTCTTTAAATTACATGGTCACTTCTTTAGGAGTGCCTGTTATGTAAGCAAAAGCTATTGTCTACGAACTAGAATTCAAAGACTGGCATTCGATGATGGCGGAGTGCTCATCATTGACCTCAATTCTCTAGCCAACAGACTATAGTTGACTGGGGTAATTGTTCTCATACAGGTCCGAGTGTGTCGGTAGACCCCCTTCAGGTTCGACAAGAATATTCTTCAAACCTGGAGATTTGTCAACATTCGACTTCTCTAAACTGACAGCCAGTTGCTTCCTTTTGGACTCCCTTAGTGTGGGACTCGACCCTACCATGTTTGTAGTCACTTTCGGGTGTTCAACGTCAGAGAATGACTTCTTCTTCCGGGATCGTCGTCTCTTGATCGAGCTTGAAGCCACTGATAATTGGGTAAAAACCGAGGGCTTGATTATCTGAAAGCCGTAATGGCAATCAGACAGTACTGCTGAGATGAGCCACTTGCAGTGATATTGAGGAGCGATTCGGTGGACGCTCATCTTTTTTGTTAGGTAGTCCTTTCATTCTGTCACAGGAACATCTGAGGAACTAGCTTCAAACCGGTGAGGGTGAGGGCTTTTTGGCTCTTTATATCTTAAAGACATGCCATTCTGAATGCGGGCCTCATATTTCTTTGTTGAAACGCAAACCTCACATGGTGTTGAAATGCGGACCTCCAGCGTTGGTTGGGATTGTCTTAGAACGCGGACATCACATTAGGTATTAGAAATGTGAGAGCCGCGTTCTGGTACAGGCAAAACCCGAGTCTCATAGTTTGGAGCAGGCAGAACATGGGTCTCACGTTTTGGAGCAGGGAAAACGCGGGTCTTGCATTTGGAAGCTGAGACACGTGGTTGAGGAATGTAGGATTCACATTCTGAAACAAAAACGTGGTCTTCGCGTTGCTTGAGAAAAAAGCAGGCATTAACCTCGCGTTCTGAATCTGCAGAACAGATTACGTTTATAGAATTTTTGATCTGTTGTCAACGAGCATGACGCCTTCATCGATATTCAGCATTCCAGTTGAGTCACAAGGGTTGTTGGGAACCCTTGGCAATCTACAATTGCAGAGTTCAGAGAGGAGAGAGATGACAGCATGGATCTTCACCATCGTTTTGATTGTGTGTCGATGCATTAGCCCTGCAAGTCTCTTGAGAGACATTGACGTGGACTACGTGGGTTGTATGAGAGATTTTCAGAACCTCATTAGAAGTGCCATTGCTTGCATTGTGAGCAAAAGTGCACGCCACTTTTGGGGAAATCTTCGAAGAGATTCGAGAGCGAGTTCCTGAAGAGACTTTGTGATACTAGGGAGCCTAAGGAAAGGAATTCTTCAAACTTTCCTTGGTTAAATTTAGCGACGAGGGATTCCACCATCTTCCCGAGGAGCTAGACATTAGCTTGCGCCATGGCGTTCTCATTAGTAGAGAATGAGGTCCCCAGTAGGGTTGCACTTTTATTTGATCAAGAAAATAATGCTATGAAGTAAAATTTTTTTGAGTGGATGAAAGATTACAATGGAATAATTCAGATTACAAAGTAGGAAAGAATATCTAGATCTCCCCTTTGTTTAGCGCTGCGGTCTTGATGTGACAATGGAGAGTGATTCTTATTCTCCGTTGACCAGCTCAATGACAAGCTTTTATCCGGGTGCTCTCAAAAAGTAATCAGAAAGGAGCTCTGTTTTCAACACACTAAGTGTTTAGATTTTACTGATTTCTCCTTTTCTTTCTCTGTGAACCTCTGTGGTTGAAAAGCAAGAAGTTTTTAGCTTGAGAATTCTCAGCTCTCAATCTCAGGAAAAAAAACTCTTCTTCCCTATAGCTCTTAAGGCTATTTATAAGGGATCCTAGGGGTCTAATTGTCCCCTAGAATTCCTCCATAATGGGGATTAACTTTCACATTATATGGGGAGTTAACTGACCCAGTAATGGGGATCAGTTATAACAGAAATGCTTGTCTCGCGTTGGACGCAAATCTCACGTTGCTGTGTAGACACTGCACTCAAAGTCTGCATCTCAGTCAGAACGCGGAGTTGCTCAGACCCGTATGAGACGTAAGACACGGAGTTGCTCAGACCAGTGTTTTGAAGTCCGTGTTTGCCCATGAGCACGAGGTTCGTGTTTTAGTTGAAACACGACCTTCGCGTTGGAATGAGGCCCGCGTCCTGAGGACTTATCTCTTAATGATTTTTAGACAGCCTACAAAAATCTCATACTGGTAGGCCTCCCTGACACTCAGAGCATAGAGGGCCTTGAATCCCAGCATAGTGGGCCAAGCCACCCCCGACAACTGCGAGGAGGCAACCCTGTAGTAGGCTAGAATGCTATAGAGGAATGGTGTCAGGGCAGCTTCGGCCCAATGCCAAAATCTGGGGGTGCATGTAGACACCGCCGCTGGGTGAAGGTAAAGTGAAATCAGTGCCTTCAGGATAAAATTTGACCTCTATCCAAGGGAAGAGGCAAACACCATACTTGGCCAAGTACTCCCCAACATCCTTCTGGCTATAGAGCTTGGTGGTCCTTGGGTCAAAGTCCATTCTAACCCTAGTTCTAAAATGGTATATATATCCTTTCTTTTCCACCATGGCCTTGCCCTCGCTCGCGTCATTAACAACACCAAATTTGCCTCCCTTCGATATCTCTGGAGAAGATTTAGTGATAAAGATTGGGAATAGAGATCACAGTGATGAAGACAAGAGGTTGAAGATGCAAAAGTGAGGGGATGATCCTTTAGGTTTGAGAGAGAGGCTTTTAAACCCTCAAATCTCTTCGCATCCTACTTCACTATTGGAAGCCTACATGGTCATCTGTCACTGTAGATCAAATTAAAATCGTCGCGCTTGATTCGCCACACCAACCTTCATTAGTATCCTATTATGCATTATTCAAATCATATTTTTTTTGCCTTGTTTATAATAAAACACTGCTTATTAACCCATGTTTTGGTCTCTTGTGCAAATAATGAATGAATAAAACAAAGTTGCAATAAAAGCTTAATTAAACTAATTTGGGTAATTAGTTCAGATTTTTTGGAGACCAAACAAGAGAGCTTCTAGAAGATACATTGAATTCGAAATTGAGGATGAATCTAAAGAAATACAAGTCCAAATTACCAAAAATCAGAAATATACAGAACCTCCTAATAGTAACACGAGACAACTGGCAAAAGATCAGGGCCTCTGGTCCTAATCAAGCTACAGAAATGAGGCATTTATCGTGTTCCTGTGGTAAGATCAGGGCCAGGGGCCCTTATTTTTGACGCGTGGCTCAGTGTCGTCTTTCAGAGACTTCTTTTGCCTATAAATACCCATGTTGGAGACTGGAATTGATGTTAAAGAGAGCAGGAGGCTAGGGTTTCTCTCATTTAGTGTTGATTTTCTTTTTCTTCTTTTGTATTTTCCTTTTCTTTTTAGATCATGTATTAGGGCAGAGATTGATTCAGGAGAGAAAGAGAGAGTTGATGTAATGAGAGTGATAATCTATGAAAACTTCCTCCTTTTCTTTCATGATTTTTCTCTAACCTCTAACATGATTCTTAGCTAACTTTTCTCTTATGGAAATTTAACTACTGACCATTAATCATCTAACCACTTACGTTATAATCCATATGAATTTAACAGCATCACAAGGCCTTGCTCTTGCTAGAGCCATTGATGGCTCATGATGATGGGTTACTAACATCTAGCTAACTTGCATCTAGCTCTCTAATTTTACACTTGCCTCTAACCAGTTTTGATGATCTAATATTTGCATTTGCTTGCTTGTGATGCAAGTTTGATGTGGAGAATAATCTTATGTGTCATGCTTTGAAAAGTCTCTTGAAGCCAAAGATTAGGGATGACCAAGGATCCATGCGAGGTAACTATCACTAAGAGGTTAGAATGATTAGTAGAGTAATTATTAGTTAATGGCATGATTTTTCTTCACTTTTTTACTTTGTTTTAAAGGTTCATTTTCCAAAATCACTTTATCATTTTCTTATCGTAGTTTTCATCATCTTCTTCATTCACCACAAGTTTCATCTCTTTTCTATTTTAAATCCACTTTCAAATCACTACACAATGTTTTCACTTTCGCTTCTATTTCTTGTTTTATTTCCTTCACCAAAATCATTTCTTTCATTCATTGTTTTCATCGCTTTCGCTTCCTACCACTTCTAGTTTTCTTTTCTTTTCTTTTCTCTTTCTTAAATAAAGAAGAATTTATTAACAACTAATGTGAACACGAAATGTTAATGTTTCTATTGCCTCTCGTCCCTGTGGACTCGAACCGTATAGCCTATATGCTACAGAAGTATCAAGAAAGCAAAATCATTATAACACTTAAACTCTTGATTTTAAAATACACATTTTTATGCACGGTTCCCCTCTGATCAAATTTTTACGCCGTTGCCGTGGATGAAAACGGTTTGAACTCATGTTTTTGTTAATATTTTCTTCTCTGTTTCTGTGTGTCGGTCAATTTTAATAGATGATTTTGACCAAAAATTAATAGATGATTTTGACCTACACACCAAAAAAAAAAAAAAAAGTTACAAAAAAGTGAAATCAAATTGTTCCCATCTGATAGGTAGTAAAAAGTGCATAATTATCGTGACATTTACCATCATATCTATATTGCACACTTGCACTAATCAGACTTAATGGCAAATCCCATGATAACATAAGGTGGGGAAGTCATTATCCTCCCTTAACCCAAAAATCACCTCCCTACTCACACTACCCAAACCTTAATAAAAATTAATAGATGATTTTGACCTACACACCAAAAAAGAAGAAAAGTTAACAAAAAGTGAAATCAAATTGTTCCCATCTGATAGGTAGTAAAAAAGTGCATAATTATCATGACATTTACCATCATATTTTCCTATTTTATTCTTTTATTAAGCACTACTACTAATATTTTATTATTTAATGTGTGCAGGCCTTGAGTAACTAAAAAAATAAAGAAATAAAGCACAAGTGAAGTTCGAAAGCCCAAGATCCCACAAGCCCACATGCAAAATTAATTATAGTAATTTAGAAGTTTCTACCTTATCTAACCTAATCTAAACTTGGATTTTAAAATCTAAGGGAGGAAGAGGAAGGATAAAATAGAACTCCTGATTGCTAAAAAAAGGAGGAGACGGATAAAATGGACTTCTACTTAAACCTAGTTGCTTGCAATACAAGGATAAAGATAAAAGGGAGAAAAACTTAAAGATAAAGAACAAATCCTTTTATAAATTCAGATTTGTGATAACTTGCTTCCCAAGTTATCTCGAGTTCTCAAGATAGAAGGTTTGCATACAAAATTCAGAAGGAGGAGATGAATGGAACAGAAGAGGCCACGCAAGAAAGCGCGTGGCCATTGGCCACGCAATTGCCACGGAAACGCGGCTATGGCCGCGGCCATTTGGATAAGTCTAGTTATGAGGTTTCGTGGGAAAGTTGTACTGGGACTCTACTTCTTATATCTCCTATAAGACCCCTACAGAGCAACAAAGAGGGGGATCCAGAGACTTAAGCTTAGGGTTTTTCTTTAAATTTTTCCTCTTTTCGAAATTTCTTGTATTTTCGTTTTTGTTATTTGAAGAAGAATATTTTAAAGAATGAGAGGAGCTTTGTAATTGGTCAGTGACATCCAATAAAAGGTTACTCATTCTTCTTTGCAATTTAATTCAGTTTTTCTGCTTAGGTTAATTATTTTTTCTTCTTTTCGTTTTCATGCAATTTTTCTTATTCAACATAAAAATTGAAAATAACATAAAAATGAATAACTAAATTAAACCTATAGTTTGCTAAACTCTCAATCAACCCTAGTTTAGTTTAAAGGGTGAATTGATTGATATCTATTATTGTTAGAAACCCTAGGATTAAAATGGTCTTCTTGAAAATGAATCCATGATTAGGTTTACTTTAATTCAGGTTGTAATTTTTAAATGATTCTTCATAGTTCATACTTAAAAATTTGATAGCATAATTTTAAATAAAAAAAACTTCTCTTATGCTATGCTTCGAAATTAGGATGAACGAATGTTTAATTTTTATTAAAGCACACTAGTTAGAGTTCCAACATCATTCATCTTACTTGATTCTCAATTAAGAACCTAGGATGGATGCTTCTTCTTTCAATATGATATTCACTTTTTGAGACTAATACTATGGGTTGTGGTAGATGTTTAGTAAACTGTACTTCTTAAACTTCATCAAATCTAATCAATTGCTCTTTTTCTTTTCCAAGCGAATTACAGAGAAGATTGTTCCAAAACGCTTCCATCACATCCTTCCTTGCGGATTGACCCGTCTAGCCTTTACTATGCGGTTACCTTGAAACGAGACTAAGATTTTCTAAACTATTTACAATACAATTTCTCATTTCAATCAAAATTTAGTGCCGTTGCCGGGGAAGGAACGGCACGATATTCTCAAAATCTAATTCTTCTTTTTCTTTCTGTTTACAGGATCAGAGAACAGAAACTATAACTGCAGCAAAGGATATATAGCAACTCTGTGCCTCTGCTCTAGAAGGCACAGCAGCAGAGCCTACTATCTAGCCGCGCAAACGCGGCCATAGCCGCGTTTCCGCGGCAGTAGTAGTGAACTACTGATTGATTTTTTGCAGATTGCTACAAATTGCAAAGTTCTATTTACCGCTTTGATAATTTTTCTCTGTTATCACCCTGCATACTGGTAACTAATTAACAGTAACCTATTTAATTAATAAAAAATTAGACTCTTGTATTATAGGCACGTGTCTATTTAAATTTTCTTAATTTCTGTTGAAGAGAGCTGGCAACAAGGTACGTTCGCATTGCATATAGACTAGGAAACACCTTTGACTGATTTACTACTTTTGAGTGAATACTTGTCTATTTCTTTACACGTGCACTAAAACAATTTAAGGGCAAATCCTATAAACAAGATAAGGTGGGGATTTCATCACCCTTCCTTGGCCCACAAATCATCTCCGTTGCACTCATAATTCTAACCCTAAAATAAAAATTGACTAGACATTGGCCTTAGGATAACTCGAACTCATCGAAATTAACTCTTGCCAAATCGGTGCCTAAGAAGGAGATTAAGGGCCGAAAGCCCGAAGATCGGTGGTTAATTAATTAAGGAACGTCTTTGATGGATAACCTCCCACCGATCTTGCTACCTACCTGGCTGATTAACTTGTGGTTAAGGTCAGCAATATACTCCTAAAGACAATTTAAAGTTAGGAGTCATCTAAGTTAAGGCTTAACCTAGAATAAGATTTTTGATTTTTTTTCTCTTTCTTGATTGATTGGGTGAACTTGTTTGTTAACTGTGCATGTCAGTTTGGTCGAGAGACCCATTCACATCTAGACTAACTAGGACCAGTTCACCACCCGAACAAAAACCCGATTCACATATGGCACAACCACCATCACTGCAAGATAGGTTCTATCCTATTAGGACCTATCTTCCATCTTACATTCAGTTACCCTATGAAAGTGTTGACCAATTTGAGCTCAAACCACAATACATCAACATTCTTCTCAAATTTCATGGACTTGAATCCGAGGATGCATACTTTTTCATAAGAGAATTTGAAGAAGTATGTCTAATGATGAAAATACCTAGCCTAGGAGTAAATGCCATCAAATTACGGTTTGTCCCGGTCTCTTTGAAAGACTTAGCAAAGAAATGGCTCTACAATCTAGAGGTCGATTCTATATCCTCATGGGATAATTTCGTCAAAGCCATCTTAAAGAAGTTTTATCTCATTCACAAAACTGCACTAATTAGGAAAAGCATCTTGCAGTTTAAGCAAACAGCCAATGAACCTTTTTGGAAGTACTTCGAACGCTTTAAGGACTTCCTTGCCCAATGCCCTCACCATGGGATAGAGAAATGGCGACTTTGCCAAGCTCTTTAAGATGGATTAGAATATCAAACAAAAATCCTATTAGAATCCATGTGCCAAGGGGGATTTTTTAAAAAAAACAAAGACGAAAGATGGTTATTATATGAAGAATTGGCTGATAATACCATTCAATGGGAGCCAACTCTGAAAAAATTTAGGACTAATGACCCTAGCTCTTCTAAAGGAGGTATCCATTCCATTAAGGCTAACAGAACTATCGAAGCTAAACTAGCTGCTGTGATGCGAAGATTAGAAGCTCTTGAAACTAAAGAACCAGTCTCAGTGAACCAAGTCAGCCCAATACCTTCGGCGGGCTGTACTTATTGTCAAGACATGAACCATGTGTTCGAAGAATGTCCCGTCTTTGTAGCTCATCAAACTTTGCCGAGCATATGAGTGCGACCTTCACAAGGCCCGCTAATAATCCATATTCGTCCACCTATAATCGTGGTTGGAGAAATAATCTAAATTTTTCATGGGGCCCAAATAACAATGATCACATAAGGCCCAAATTCTCCAACAATATTTAACAATCTCCTTATCAACAAAATTATCCCAACCAAAATCCTCCACCTTCTTTCCAAAATTCACATATGGAAACAAGACTCTCCAATATGAAAAAAAAGGTGGACTCTCTAGAGCCGAGACACACTAGCTCAAGTCTTGACTAGGATAGAGATACAACTAAATCAACAAGAAAGACAAAAGGAAACTCTATCAAGTCAACCATTGCCAAACCCTAAGAATCCTAGGCAGGGCAATGAGGCTCAAGACCCAAACTAGTGTAACTTGGTTCATACATTGAGATCAGAGAAACAAGTTGATAATCAAGTATCTATGCCACAGGACCCAGCTCAATTGTCCATTCCATCTAGTTCCACTCCATCTCCACAAAACTTCAAAGAAACTGAAGTTGATAAGTCAGCAAAACAAGTGCACCAACCTATAGCCCCATTTTCAAATAGGCTTAGGAGTAATAATAATGCACATATGGAGAAGCTGCTCGAGGTGTTTAATCAAGTTAGGTTTAATATACCACTTCTTGATGCAATCCAACAGGTCCCTAGTTGTGCCAAATTTCTTAAGGACATGTGCACCAAGAAAAGAAAGACAAATGTGCCTAAGAAGATTTTTTTCTAGCCACTAACATTAGTGAGCTATTGTCCAACCAGATCCCAGTTAAGTACAAGGACCCTAGTTGCCCCCACCATTTCTTGCACAATAGGTCAAGATGAAATTAGTCGAGCACTCCTCGATTTAGGAGCAAGCATTAATTTGCTTCCCTTCTCCGTATATCAGCAACTTGGCTTAGGTGAACTCAACCCAACTCAAGTTACGATCCAATTAGCTGATCGATCAATTAAAGTTCCAAATGGAGAGATCAATGATGTCCTTATACGGGTAGGAGAATTCATTTACCCAGTCAATTTCATTATTTTAGAAACACAACCTGTGTCTAATCCTAGTCCTAAACTCTCATCATCTTAGGACACCTGTTCCTAGCAATCGCTAACGTAATCATAAATTCTAGAAACGGATCCATGAGATGATATGATTAAGGAAGTCACTGTTTTCAACTTAAGTAAATACCCCTGCGACATAAACGACCAACCCTTTGAGGTCAACTTCATTGAGAATATGACTAGTGAGCATAAAAAGGAGATCACACTAGAATCAAAGGATGAGGAAGAGTTAGAATCTAGTAATCTCAACTTTGATGAGATTGAGTGGGCAGCAAGTTCAAGTTCTATAGAGATGGAGAATTTAAGCGTAACACCTCCACCCATCAAGCCACCTCCTTCCTTAGAGTTAAAGACCTTGCCTAAACATCTTAAGTACGCCTACCTTGGTGAACAAGAGACGTTACCAGTCATAATTGCCTCCAATTTGACTAATAGCAAGAGGAAGATCTGTTGGCAACCCTTAAGGAGACATAGGGAAGCCATTGGTTGGGCTATGGCCGATATCAAGGGACTAAGGCCTAAAATAGTCAAGCATAGAATCCATCTAAATGAAGGGGTTAAACCAAAGAGGGACCCACAGCGTAGGCTAAACCCGCTCATGCAAGAGGCTGTACAAGGCGAAATAATGAAACTGTTGGATAATGGGATCATTTATCTCATTTTCGATAGCAAATGGGTCAGCCCAGTGCACGTGGTCCCTAAGAAGTCCAGTTTCACTGTGGCGGAAAATGACAAGTAAGAGTTAGTGTAAACACGACTACCTATCAAGGTTCGAGTATGCATAGACTATCGTAAGTTGAACGCCGCTACTAGAAAAGACCATTTGCCCCTCCCATTTATCAACCAAATGCTGGAACGATTAGCGGGCCATGAGTATTACTGTTTATTGGACAGTTACTCAGGTATAACCAAATCCCAATAGCCCCAGAGGACCAAGAAAAGACAATGTTCACGTGTTTATTTTGGACATTTGCCTATCGCTGAATGCCTTTCGGCCTATGCAATGCCCCAGCCACTTTCTAACATTACATGTTAAGCCTTTTCTCTGACATGATCGAGCACTTCTTAGAGATCTTCATGGACGACTTCTCCGTCTATAAAAATTCGTTTGACCAATGTCTACATCACTTAGAGGTAGTGTTAAAAAGGTGCACCGAAAAGAGACCCTAAATTGGGAAAAGTGCCACTTTATGGTGCAGCATGGGATTGTCCTAGGTCATGAGGTATCTAGGAAGGGATTAAAGTGGATAAGGCTAAGGTGAAGATCATAGCCAAACTCCCAATTCCACGATACGTGAAAAATATTCGTTCTTTCTTAGGACACGCCGGGTTTTACCGTAGGTTCATTAGGGATTTTAACAAAATTGCTAGACCCCTTACAAACCTTTTAGCCAAAGACATGTCCTTCATCTTTGACGATAATTGTAGTAGCGCATGGGATAAGCTAAAATTGAAACTTATCTCTGCACCTATCATCTCACCTCCGGACTGGTCCAAACCCTTTGAGATCATGTGTGATGCCTCCGATTTTACGATAGGCGCTGTCTTAGGATAACGCAAAGATAACAAGCAACACATGATCTATTATTCAAGTAGGACACTCAATGATGCCCAAGTGAACTATACTACAACCGAGAAAGAATTCTTGGCAGTAGTATTCGCTTTGGAGAAATTCCGCCCATACCTACTTGGGACCAAAATCACAATATTCACCGACCATTCTGTACTTCAATACCTAATGCTCAAAAAGGATGCAAAGGCCCGACTCATTCGTTGGATCCTCCTCCTTCAAGAATTTGATCTCAAAATTTGAGATAAAAAGGGTGTCAAAAATGTCATCGCAGACCATCTCTCTCGTGTGCCAAACGCACCTTCCGACGAACTGCCCATCAACGATAGTTTTCCCAATGAATAACTTCTATCCATCTCTATGGAACCATGGTTTGCCGATATAGTTAATTACTTAGTCACAAACCAAACACCATCTAGTTGGTTAAAACAGGATAGATACCGGTTCTTATCTCAAGTCTGATATTTCATATGGGAGAACCCTTACCTCTTCAAATATTGTAGTGATCAAATTATTTGGAGATGCATTCCCGATGAGGAAACTAAAAGCGTTCTAGTCTTTTGTCACGAATTTGCTTGCGGTGGACACTTCGGTTCCCACAAAACTGCCGAAAAGGTACTACAGAGTGGTTTCTATTGGCCCACTTTATTTAGAGACGCATTTGACTTTTGCAAAACTTGTACAAGATGCCAAATGATAGGAAGGATTTCTAAACATAATGTGATGCCCCTAAATCTAATTCTAGAAGCAGAACTTTTTAATGTTTAGGGCATTGATTTTATGGGTCCCTTCCCTAATTCATTTGGGCACCAATACATCTTGTTGGCTGTAGATTACGTATCCAAATGGGTTGAAGCCATCCCTTGCAAGACAAATGACAACAAAGTTGTTATCAAATTCTTAAAAGAAAACATCTTTTCATGCTTTGGAACCCTCGTGCCATAATTAGTGATAATGGTACACATTTTTGCAATAGAACTTTTGAAGCTCTTATGCGAAAATATGCCATAACACACAAGTTATCTACACCTTACCATCCTCAAACCAGTGGACCGGTAGAAGTTTCAAATAGGTAAGTTAAGCTTATCTTGAGAAAACTATGAATCAAAATAGAAGGACTGGTCCACCAAATTGGTAGATGCCTTATGGGCATATAGGACCGTCTTAAAAATGATTCTAGGAATGTTTCCTTATAGACTAGTCTTTGAAAAGGCTTGCCACCTTCCTGTTGAGATAGAGCACCGAGCCTTATGGGTAATTAAGCAGCTAAATTTTGATCTAGATAAGGTCGGTGAACTTCGAAAATTGTAAATTTCTGAACTTGAGGAGTTAAGGAATGAGGCATATGAAAATGCGAAAATTATTAAGGATAGGGTTAAAGTTTTTCATGATAAGTTCATCACGAGAAAAACTTTTGTCTAAGGACAAAAAGTATTACTCTATAACTCTAGACTTCATCTCTTTCCCGAAAAGTTAAATCAAAATGGACAGGGCCTTTCATTATTAAGACTGTGTTTCCACATGGATCCATAGAGATATACGACCCTAAAAATGGAAATATATTCAAGGTAAATGGTCAACGTTTGAAACCATTTTTAGAATCAGTACCGGAAGCAAACGCAGCCATTGGTTTTTTTGACCTAATGTATCGATAACTCTACCTCTCTGCTAGTTCATTTCATGCATTTATACATACATGCATACATTGGAGACAATGCATGAGATAAGTGTGGGGGAGGGTACTAACCTTATAATAAAAAAAATAAAAAAACAAAAAAATAACCTTATAATAAAAATATATATATATAAAACATATATTTATTTTAACATAGATTATTGACTAATTGTAGGGTGCTGTTAACATAACTCACTAACCTTAGGTTATTAACTTAATAAAATATATATATATATATATATATATATATATATATATATATATATATATATATATATATATATATATATATATATATATATAGAGAGAGAGAGAGAGAGATAGACTTGTATCCTTTCAAAAGGATTGATCCCGGATCCTATTCAAATTCAACCCTCCAACATTCGAATACAAGATCCACTCCATTGAAGTTGATCATACTATTTCAAGCATCTATAAACTAAAAATCAAGTTTTAAATACTTTTGCCCATCCATCAAGTAGGGACGGACGGCCTAAATAGTGATGTTAGTTTAACGTGTAGATATTTGAATCTAACAAAAATTAGTTCATAGGGGTTTTTAAATGTTTAGAATAATGAAATGGCCGGATCGAGAATTTGTATGTCTTAGATCTAACCAATCACTACTTTCGGCCGTCCATTTTGCGTCGCTTGATGGATGGGCAAAAAGTATTTAAAACACTTGAACAGATACTTGAAATAGTATATATCAACTTAGTGGATCTTGTATTCGAATGTTGGAGGGTTGATTTGAGTGGGAAGGATCCGGGATCAAATCCTGAAAGGATACAAGTCTATCTCTATATAGATATAGATATATACAATAAATTTTGACTTAGTATCTATAGTTGACAAATGAGACAATATTTTGACTTATCTTTAAAAGAAATCTAAGTTAATCTTAAAGATTAGGAAAATCATGATTAGGATTTCTAAAAACTTGGTCAAAATAAAATAAATGTTAGATTTTTTTAGGTATAGGAGAATTGAATAATAATTAGTCTTGATTTTTACCTTAATGAAATGTGCATTCCTAATACACTTCCACATTTAAGATTCTAAGACAAAGACTCTTGTGCCTTATAAAGAATAAAATTGAAAAAATATAATAGAGTTCAATAATTAAGCTGGATACATGTGTGTCAAGAAGTATAAGTATTCACGTCTAAAGGTGATTTTATAAATTAAGACCTTGGTTTTGTAGCCTAGTTCACTTGAGTCCTTAAGTCCGTTGGGTGTTTTCTCACCCGGTGCCCTAAAACCGATCAGTTTGGGAGCCACCGACATTAGACTTACTACATGGGTGAATTAGAAAGCCTAAGAGAACTAAGAAATATTATCTATATATGTACTAACACATCTAATGGTCAATTAGTTGGTATGAGGGCCTCAAGAAGCCTTGATACTTATAAAAAAAAAATTAGATGAGTTATACATATTAAAAAAAGGAGAAAATAATAATAAAGAGGCATGAGAGTCTAAGTTAAAGAATTCCTTGTAAAGATTCACAAAGATGCATATGACTTAGGGTAACGAAAGAGACTATACAAAAATTTAATTTTAATCCTTACCTAAAATTGATAACAAATTATTGTAAAGACTAAGTTCAAGAATGAATAAAAATGATAATCCTAAAACTTATGATTACTTAGTTTCTTCAAATATATTTCAAATATTTCTTTCCTTTGTCAAAATAAAATGAATGAATAAATAATAAAATAAAATAATTAATTAAATCTCTAACATTTTCCTTTTATGAATTTTGTAGGTGTAATCTGCTGAAAAACCTCATGAGACAACACTCGTCCTCTAGAGGTAACCTAGAGGTTTAACGGCTTGTTACACATGCTAAGTGCAACCGTGATGCTCACGAAAGTGAGTTAGGATAAATTAGTTTTTCTTTTCTTTTTCTTTTTCTTTTCTTTTTCTTTTTCTTTTTAATTTTTATTCGAGGATGAACAAAAAAATAAGTATGGGGTGTGTAGGTAGTAAAAAGTGCATAATTATCATCACATTTACCATCATATTTCCTTAATTTATTCTTTTGTTAAGCACTGCTACTAATATTTTATTGTTTAATGTGTGCAGGCCTTAAGTAATTAAAAAATAAAGAAATAAAGTACAAATGAAGCCGAAAAGCCCAAGAATCCCACAAGCCCACATGCAAAATTAATTGTAGTAATTTAGAAGTTTCTACGTTATCTAACCTAATCTAAATTTGGATTTTAAAATCTAAGGGAGGAAGAGGAAGGATAAAATAGAACTCATAATTACTAAAAAGAGGAGGAGACGGATAAGATGGACTTCTACTTAAACCTAGTTGCTTGCAATACAAGGATAAAGATAAAAGGGGAGAAAAGCTTAAAGATAAAGAACAAATCCTTTTATAAATTCGGATTTGTGATAACTTACTTTCCAAGTTATCTCGAGATCTCAAGATAGAAGGTTTGAATATAAAATCTAGAAGGAGGAGCTCAGATGAACGGACCAGAAGAGGCCACGCAAGAAAGCGCGTGGCCATTGGCCATGCAATTGCCGCGGAAACGCGGCTATGGCCGCGTTCCGCGGCCATTTGGATAAGTCTGGTTACGAGCTTTCGTGGCAGAATTGTACTGGGACTCTACTTCCTATATCTCCTATAAATATTCCTGTAGAGCAACAGAGAGAGATCCGGAGACTGAAGCTTAGGGTTTTTCTTTAGATTTTTTCTCTTTCTGAAATTTCTTGTATTTTCGTTTTTGTTATTTGAAGAAGGAGAGGAGCTTTGTAATTTGTCAGTGACATCCAATAAAAGGTTACTCATTCTTTTTTGCAATTCAATTCAGTTTTTCTGCTTAGATTAATTATTTTTTCTTCTTTTCATTTTCATGCAATTTTTCTTATTCAACATAAAAATTGAAAATAACATAAACATGAATAACTAAATTAAACCTATAGTTTGCTAAACTCTCGATCAACCCTAGTTTAGTTTAAAGGGTGAATTGATTGATATCTATTATTGTTAGAAACCCTAAGATTAACATGGTCTTCTTGAAGATGAATCGATGATTAGGTTTACTTTAATTCAAGTTGCAATTTTTAAATGATTCTTCACTCGTACTTAAAAACTTTGATATCATAATTTTAAGTAAAAAAAACTTCTCTTATGCTATGCTTTAAAATTAGGATGAACGAATGTTTAATCTTTATTAGTCCACAATAGTTAGGGTTCCAACATTATTCATCTTGCTTGATTCTTAATTAATAGCTAGGATGGATGCTTCTTCTTTCAATATGATATTCACTTTTGAGACTAATACTATGGGTTGTGGTAGATGTTTAGTAAACTATACTTCTTAAACTTGATCAAATCTAATCGATCTCTCTTTTTCTTTTCCAAGCGAATTACAGAGAAGATCGTTCCGAAACGCTTCCATCGCATCCTTCCCTGTGAATCGACTCGTCTAGCCTTTACTACGCGGTTACCTTGAAACGAGACTAAGATTTTCTAAACTATTTACAATACAATTTCTTGTTTCAATCACCATCCCCGCAATGGCGCCAATATTTGATCGGGGTGAAATCATGCACAAAAAATGTCATTTTAAAATCAAAAATTAAAGTCTGTGTGCTTTGACTTCCTTGATACTTCTGTTGTAGCATAGAGGCTAAACGGATCGAAACCATAAGGAAGGGAGGTGATAGAAGCATTAACGGTATGTTCACGTGTATGTTAACGATTCTTCTATGTTTCAAAGAATCAAAAGAAAAGAAAACAAAGTAAAAAGAGAAAAGTATGGTGAAAACAAAGATAAAAACATTAAAGAGAAAATATTTGTGGTTTTTGAAATTATTTATAGAATAAAGTAAAAATGAAAGAAAACTCATGACTACTAACTACTAATGGCTCCACCAATATGCTTACCTCTTACTGATAGTTGCCACACATGTATCATTGGTCATTATTAGTCTTTGATTCAAGAGCTTTTCAAAGAATCACCCTAAGATCACTTATCACATCCAAACTCAAATTAACAAGTGCAAACTACACTTAAACCATCAAAACTATACTAGAGTAAGCATGGAATAAAGTAATGTTAGCTTGTTAGAGAGTTAGATGTCAGAGTAATAGAATCCATCATCATGAGCCATCAATGACTTTTACAAGAGCAAAGCCAAGTAGAGGCTAATAGATTCATTTGGATTATCAAGTAAGAAGTTAGCAAGTTAGTGGTTAGTAACTGATGCCATGAAAGAAAATTAGTTAAGATTGTAAAAAGTTAGAGAGAAGAAAACAAATAGAGATAAATAGAGAATCTTTCATAAAGTGTCATCCTCCTTTACAAGAACCTTAATTTTCATCCTAAGAATCACTCTCTTCACTTTACAAGATCTAAAATGAAAGAAAAATACAAAAGAAAAAAGAAGAAAAACTAATCTAAACTAAGAGAAGAACTACCCTAAAAAACCTTCCTCCTCTATGTCCTTCTCAACACTGGGGCTTTTATAGCCAAAAGGGGGCTCTGGGAGACACGACGGGGCCATGTGTTGAAGCTCGACGCGTGGCTCCTTCGTATTGCCATGGAAACACGGCAAAAGCCGCATTTTTGTGACAGTACAGGTACCACGCGTGCGGCGCTGGAGTGTGCAATCTCCTGTTGCACACTACTCCATGTATAGATCCTCAGTTTGCGATTTTCTACATCCAGAATAGCAGAGAGAGTTTCCAAAGTCAATGGATATATATGGGTTCTAAAAATCACCATACAAGAAAACTTATTATTATCAGAATTTTATATAGAAAAAAATGTGAAGATGTAGTATGAAATATTCAAATATGTATAGTACTCAGTGCGGCACATGTATAAGGGGGGTTTTGGCACGAGTAAAAGGCAGAGGGGGCGAGACAGAATGGGAAATTTTCTAAGAGTTAAACACATTTACTTTGTACTTGTGTGGGGCTATTACTTGATGACTATGGTCTTTGCCTACCTCATTCTTAGATTTTCTTACATATTTAAATATAGGGTGGGCTAATAATCTTAATACTCGTGTCCTACTACTGGGTTCTATGTTTTCCTATGTCGGGACTGGGTCTCTTGCTTTAATGAACGATGAACATCGAGCAAAGACTAACACTGGTGTAAAATCAAAATGGTTGAGGCAATTATTTGCATTATATTTGTGTTGATGTGAATCTTCATGTTCGTATATATTGTATCAACAAAGCACCACCATGTTGCTAACAATTTGGTTCTTCATGAGCGAATAAAGGAATATTAAGTTTTGTTATTTTGTCAGCAGGTCCTAGGGAAAGAATTGATTGAACTACCATATGTTCTCTCCGAAGAGTAAATTGCTAATCTCTTCACCATAGCTTAGAGCATTGCTCAATTCAAATATTTTCAGATGGATTCTCAAGTGGATTGTTTGGAATTGGACCCAAACCCATCCTGTTGCCACTAAGGGTGCAAATGGATGCAAATATGTCTGTATATGTCTGTGTCTATATTTGCATCTAATGCGAATATGGATATGAAAATTTCTATACAGATGCATACATATACACATTCAGGTTGGGATTTTGAAAAGATTCCGGATACAAATATATAGATGTGTGTAGATATGTGTGTGTAGATATGTACACACACACACACATATACATACATATATGTTTGTATATGTGTATGTATATATACATATACATATACATACATACACACACATACACACAAACATATAGGCTCAGACTCTTTGGGAATGAATAGAGATGAATCATTCCCATTTAAATTCAATGTTAGACTATTCAAATTGAAGATCCACTCTGCTAGAGTTGATCTACACTGTTAAAACTGCATAAAAATAAAAGTTCAAGTGTTTTGAATCTTTTTGCTTATTCATCAAGTAAAATGAACGATTGAAATAGGGCATTAGTTAGTTTAACAGTGTAGAATATTTGAAGCATAAAAAAATGAGTGTTTGAAAGTTTTTAAATATTTAGATCATGATCAATAGTCAGATCGAGAATTGTTTGTCTAAAGTCATAAATCTAAGTAATATACTACTTTCGGCTTTTCATTTTGTGCCTACTTGATGCATAGATAAGAAAACTACAAAATACTTGATTTTTAATTTTTATTTACTTTAAATAATGTAAATCAATTTCAATAGAGTGGATATTGTATTTGAATTTATTTGAATTTCATAGCATTGAATTTGAGTGGAAATGATTCATTCTTAAATTCTTCCGAAATGATTCATTTCAATGCGGACTATTATAAATATTGGCGATCACCGCGATTCACAGATCCAGTTACGCTGCCAGATCATTCTCACACTCTAAATGTTGTAACGCTCCTATATCAATGCGGACTATTATAAATATTGGCGAAAATCTCTGTATGGTGATCTCAAAATCAAGTGGCGTGATCTGAGCGGTTACAAGGAGATCATAACATGCGAATCATACAGTTATGTAGATCCAAAATATCCGCACCCACGAAGACAGCTTAAGCGGGTATAAATACATCTCCTTCTCCATCGAGAAGGAGGTTGCTTTTGATTATTACATCAAACCCTAGAAATTATAATCACAACATGACTCTGTAGAATTCATTGTAATTTTCTGACATTATAGTTAATTCTTTACTTCTCCCGTTGTTTTTCCCTTTCGGTGTTTCCACGTAAATTCTTTTTTGTTTACGATTGCTTACAACTGATCTATTCACTTACAATTCGTGGCGTAGAAAAATTCACTGAGAATTTTTCTCCATAATATGTGTATGTATATGTGTGTGTGTGCGCGCGCGCGCACACACACACATATCTATGTATAAAAATATGTATATTCATATGTATGTACACACAGGTACATTTTTAAAACCTGGATACAAATATCTGATATGAATATATTCTTTTTGGATACGGGTATCCGTATATAGATACAAATGCACATAGTCGCATAGGCCATCTCTCATTCTTACAAATTTTCTCTTTTTGACTTAGTTATTTAATTTAGCCTATTCGTAATCACACCCGTTTTTCTCATATCCAATTCGTATTTGATCCGAATTCAACAAAGACGAATATGATTTTTTCTTAATGAACAATATCCGTAACAGATACAAATACGATAAATGTTATATCAGATTCTTATCTGATCAGTTGCCACTTTTTTTTGTTCCCTGTAAACCCCCGTTGTGCCATAGTTGTATAAGTAGGTACAACCTCAGAATTTAGATCATTTCCTCAAGGGCCCACAAGGATTAAAAAGATAAAAAAAGCAGAGAATATTATTCATTTCCTTTGATTTGATAAGAACATAAGGTATATCTCTGTCTACATTCTAGTCAAAACTGATCGAAAATAGATTTTCTCTGGGAATTCATATAGAAATTCTGCCAGTCCGTCCTCATCCGCGAGAGAGAGAGCAGCGTTGCTCCCCTTTTTCTTCTTTCTCTCTTAACTCCCTCTACTTCTCCCTCTTTCTTCTTCTCTTTCGTCTTTCTCGTGACGAGTCGATTGGTTTCCCATTGGGTAGTGGGTGCCATTCGTATCCTTTGAACCCATTTTCCCAACAAGATGAGAACGCATCTCACAGCAGGCCTGTACAATTTGTATCCAAACGCCCATAATAACTGAAAAATAAATACAGAATATCTAAACCGTACTTTGTGATGAAATCAATGGGACGGCTCAGATTCCATCAGCAGTCTTTCCCCAAATAAACCCTAGCTATAATTGTACAGTCCCATTCTCCCCATCATTTCTCGCTCTCTTGCTTCTCTCGTCCTCTGAGTTCATCGTCTTCAATCGAGAGAGAGAGAGAAAGAGAGAGATGTCGGACGAGGAGCACCACTTCGAGTCGAAGGCCGACGCCGGCGCATCGAAGACGTACCCTCAGCAGGCCGGAACCATCCGCAAGAACGGCTACCTCGTCATCAAGGGAAGGCCCTGCAAGGTATAATTCGTTTTATTTATATGATATTTTTGTTGGAATTTTTGGATTGTATGTAGGGTTTGCATTGATATGATACCCTAGATTTGTCTGATCATCACAATACGATCTGACTTTGTTCAGATTTTTAGTCATATTCTGTTAGATAATCATGTTGTAAATTTGTTGATTAATGCAATCTTTTTACTTTGAGGTTTATGTCTTTCTTATTTGCTGATTTTAATGAGATCATAAATCTATGTGAATCTCAAATGTTTTTCAGTCGGGTTGGTCTGATTTTGTAATTTAAGAATTTTTATGTCAGATGTGATTGTTGTGGCTTGTTTGGATCACACAAAGAACAATAATCCTGACTTTGAGAGGAGATTATCAGCTTTTATTAAATGACTATTAAGTTGAATATTATGGATCTTTGGGTATATTTGAGATAGAGTTGGATTTTTTTTAAAAATCTTGAAAGATTTTTTTGGGGGGAAAGCATGTCTCTAATCTTGAGTGTCTTGTTCCTGGGTCTATGAGGGTGGTGGATCTGATTTGAGACTCTTTCAGTCAAATATGCAAACAAGATGTTTTCTATCATTTATCATTCATTGGTATTTAGTACCCTTCATAATGATCTGAAGGGAGTCATCGCTCTTCAAGTTGTGTTATCTTGCTTTGAATGAACTCAGATAACAAACTTTTCTGAGGGAGCATTTGCTGTTGCACTTTCAGGTTGTGTTATCTTGCTTTGAATGAACTCAGATAACAAACTTTTCTGAGGGAGCATTTGCTGTTGCACTTCATTTTCCATCTATCTTTTATGTATTTTGGCCTTGATAGTTCTTTTCTTAAATTACCTTTTATGAGATGGTAGGAAGCTTGCAGTCTTTCCGACACGGCTTCCATTGTTTCATCATCATTGAGTCGTTTTAATTTTTAATTATTAATTTTCTGATGTGATGTATCCTTGAGATGTTTTGTTCCTAAAGGATTTGACTAAATGTGGATGGAAAGGTCCTTTTGAGGTTTATTCCCAAAGGATTTAAATAGATGTGGATGGAAAGGTCCTTGAGATGTTTTGAAATCGAAGGATTTAACTAAATGTGGTTGTGGATGGAAAGGTCCTTGAGATGTTTTGAAGTCGAAGGATTTTACTAAATGTGGATGGAAAGGTTTTAAACTACATGAGCATGTTACTGTTTATTTGAGTTAGGATGAAATATGAGCTAGTGGAACATTTTTTTTTTTGGTTGTAGTTAGTGAATGTTAATTTGTCTTAGTATGTGACATCAGAGGTGCAAGGCAATAGCAGTTTTTCTTCCACACGAAGCATTAATAACAGTGCTGTATTTTGCCTCAGTGCAGTTGCAACGGCGGTACAACTTGTCTGCTTGGTTTAAACCTAGCCTTGTAGGCCAGTCCTATTGATTAGTAGAAGTTATATACTAAATTGAAGAATGATAGGGAAGCAGAGAGGTGCTTCAAGGGATCTTCCAACTGTTTGTTGGGATTTAAGGTTCAATGCTCCCAGAGTAGCCTATATATATATATATATATATATATATATATATATATATATATATATATATATATATAGAGAGAGAGAGAGAGAGAGAGAGAGAGAGAGAGAGAGAGAGACTTGTGTCATTTCCGAAGGATTCGAGGTTGAATCCTTCCCCGCTCAAATACAACCCTACAATATCCGAACGCAAGATCTATTTTGTTGAAGTTAATCTACATTATTTTAAGTAATTAAAAATAAAAAATCATGTATTTTGAATACTTTTGCCCATCCATTAAGTAGGAGCAAAATGGACAGCCAAAAATAGCATATTACTTAGATCTACGTGTTTAGAGATACAAATTCTCGATCCGACCATTTCATCATGAACTAAATACTTAAAAACCCTCACATCAATTTTTGTTAGATTTCAAATATTCTATACAGTTAAACTTACTACTTCGAACATCTATTTTGCGCATACTTGATGGACATGCAACACTTATCCAAAATACATAATTTTTTGTTTTTAGTTACTTAAAATAATGTAGATCAACGGAGTGGATCTTGCATTCGGGTGCGTAGGGTTGTATTTGAGTGGGAATGATTCGGCCTCGAATCGTTCCGGAATGAAACAAGTCTATCTCTCTCTCTCTTTCTATATATATAGGAATAGACTTGGGTAATGCAGAAGGATTCGAGCCCGAATTTTTTTCACGACATTCAAATAAAAGATCCACTCTGTTGAAGTTGATTTACATTATTTAAAGTAGCTATAAATCAAAAATCATGTGTTTTGAATACTTTTTGCTCATTCATCAAGTAGGCACAAAATGAACAACCGGAATAGTGAGTTGGCTAGTTTAACGGTGTATAATATTTGAAACCTAACAAAAATCAGTATGTCGGATTTTTTTTAAATGCTTAGATCATGATCAAATGGTTGGATCGAGAATTTATATATCTAAAGTCATAGATTAAGTAAAATGCTATTTTTGGTCGTCCATTTTCTGTCTACTTGATGGATGGGCAAAAAGTATTTAAAACCCTTGAATTTTTTTAGTTATTTTAAATAATGTACATCAACTTCAACAGGGTGGATCTTGTATTTGAATGTTGTGGGATTGAGTTTGAATGGGAGGGATTCGGGCTAGAATCCTTCCGCATGTACCCAAGTCTATATATATATATATATATATATATATATATATATATATATATATATATATATATATTAGTGATATATGTAGCAATTTGGTCATTCGACAAGGATGCCTCAAAAGTTATCCTTCTATATCTATGTGTCCTTTATATGTTGTACCCATAGCAATTAATGATCAATGAATATAGAAACTGCTTGCATTTTAAAGGTATATGTTATATATATTCTGATAGTTTGTCTAGAATTTTGCAAACAGTTTGTTGCAATTATGCGAAAAGAAAATCTCATTTTTGAGGGATTGGGGTATGATATTCAAATATAAAGGCAAAATATTCGCTGATTACTTGTTGGTTTCTGATTTCTTAGTGCAAAGTTGTATTAAGCAAAGGTATAAGATCTTTTACCAGTAAAATTGTTTATAACCTTTTGTTTAATTTTGCCTCGTTCAATGTATTATATAATTCTAGTGATATTGGAACATTGAAGATACTTTGAAAATTTTCTGCATTCAATGTGTCATATGGTGCTAACTAATGACATTTGAACTTTGAAGATACATTGATGATTTCTTTTAATATCATTATTTACCCCGACTGCAACATATCATAAGAGTGATGATTCCTTTTGATCTTTGTCATCTGTGTCGTATATGACAACTTTGAAAGCTTGGTTTCTGATTACACAGTTGCATTTATATGACAACTTTTGTCGCAGGTTGTTGAGGTTTCAACCTCGAAAACAGGCAAGCATGGTCATGCCAAATGTCACTTTGTCGCAATTGATATCTTCAACTCGAAGAAGCTTGAGGATATTGTGCCTTCCTCCCATAACTGTGATGTAAACCATTTATGTACATCTTTAATCTTTCAGTAGTATGTAATTAAACATGCTTAGAGTCAGGTGATTTAATATATTGCATTAAATATTTGCAGGTTCCTCATGTTAATCGCACTGACTATCAACTCATAGACATATCTGAAGATGGTTTTGTATGTCTTCTTTCTTTTAATTACTTTAGTCCTTTTGGCATCGATGATATCACATGGTCCCTCGGGCTTATCATTTGAGTTGAATCTCCTTCTTGTAGGTGAGTCTTTTGACTGAAAATGGTAACACAAAAGATGACCTGAGGCTTCCCACTGATGACAATCTCCTTAGCCAGGTTAGTGCCCATTGCTTTCATTTTTCATTGAGGATTGATGCTTAACAAGTGCTCGAAATTGATTTGTGTGCACTTTATCAGTTTCTTTTGATTACATTGTAGAATTTTTCTCTACTGTCCTTGTAGTTATCTCCATTGTTATCAAATTTTGGGATTGTATGTTGGTTTCTGGAAAATAGAAATGAGTTTGTCTATATGTTGGAAAGTCAAAAAAAAAAAAAAAATCTGGTTTGAGATTTTCTGCTCGTATTTGTAGTACGGATTATACATTGTATTATTGGGGTGAAGGTTTTTTGCAACGCGTGTATAATCCATTCTAATGATCATTAAAACTTCGAAAAGAAAAAGTGGTTTTTTTTGTGGGGGTGGATGGGTGGGTTTAGCTGTATTTGGTTTGCCTTTCTAACTATCTACTATTTTCTCATTATGAATTATGTTTATGAACTGACAAGATTTGCGCACATTCTGACCGTTGAATAGATGGTATCTTACTCTGGTTATTAATGTCTTGTGTCTCTGAAAAGACAATTAGAGGTAGGAATGTTCGTCGATGCATTTTTTGTTTCCCTGCAAGTTTGATTTTTAATGTTTGTGCAGGATACATGTAAGGTGACATATTATCTTAAAATGGTTTTTACTCTCAATTATGTTGTCTTTTTACCAGTAATGAATTTTCTTTAGGTGCAATTTTGTCCCTTTGTACACCGTGGGCAATCTTGCAGCCTCTGTTTTGCTCTTTAAATTTGTTTTTGAAACTCTAGCAGCTTGCACCATTAAGATTTCCTATAAAACCTGATCTCTACCAGATCATGGTCCTGATTGAATGCATGATCACATGATTGCTTAATGGCACATATTCTTCGGACAAACCCAAGTACCTTTACTGGATGCATGCTCAATGGTTCATGGTCCAAGAGCTTTTATGGCCATTGCATGGTTGAATTGAAGATAGTGTGTTCTAGTGTGGTCATTCCTTTTTGTTGATGATTGTGATCATTCTATTGCTTATTGGAAGCTGTGCTTTGGGATGATCATTTTTTTTTTCTTTGATGAAGTTAAACACTTTCAAATGATTTTTTTTTAGGAGGGGAGGAAGAAGAAAGGGGTTTTTTTTTGTTGTTTGGGGGGGGGGGGGGGGGGGGGGGGGGGAGGGGAGGAAGAAGAAAGAGATTTTTTGGACTTTTCACCAAGGGTGAAATTGTCAAAAAAAAAAAAAAAAGGCAAACTTGTGATAATTTTTGGGGTGCCTTCATTATACTTTGGGGTGGAAATATCCGCTCCCCCATGTGACCCATCTTTTCCTTTTTCTTTTCCCCTTCTTTGTTTCTTTCTTTTCCTTTGTTTTTTTTTGTCTGTGTGGGGATGTTGTCCTTGTGTGCGTGGGTGTGCCTGGGGGAAGTTTGGAGAGAGGTTTCTAGGGAGTCGAGTCATAATAAGTGGCTACATTGTTATGGGGGACTCGAAACATCAAAGTAAGATATATTCGTCAGGACATTAGAAAGAAGTAAATAATATTATAAATTGTATTATATTTAAAAGTGTTAGGTACATTATAAAGTTTATCCTAGCTGGATATCTGGCAGATCCCGTGATATGTATTTGCTGATTGTTTGCCTATGGTTCTTCCTTAATGCTATTTGGTAACATATGCCCTTTATTGAATTTGGTTTCTTGTGCATATTTTTCTCTTTCAAAATAATATATATATATAATGATGACCATTTTTTTTTGTTGCAGATCAAGGATGGCTTTGCTGAGGGGAAGGATCTGGTGGTGACGGTCATGTCTGCTATGGGAGAGGAGCAGATCTGTGCTCTGAAGGACATTGGTCCCAAAAACTAAAGCTTTAAATGTCAAAACTCTATAAAAACTACTTGAAGTTTGTATTGTAATAGCAGAGACCTTGTATGTGAGTTATTTAGGTTTTGTTGACAGATATGTGGGGCTTATGCTTGCAAGTAAATGATGATGGCCTCTGTTTCTTTAGGATGGAATTGAAAAATACTAGATACCTTTTTAAAAAGGATTTCCATCGTTTTAGCATTTATCCAGACTGTATTGCTCCTTACAATCTCCTCCTTTCAAATATAACAATCATAAAGCACGTGTTTTCCATAATACTACGTCTTACTGGATATGGTTTAATTCTTTTTTTCTGTTTTTGTTATCTGTACAATATGGCTGATTCTAAATGCGTATCACACCGTGTTTGTGATAAATTGAAGACTGCAGATGGTCAAGTTCTTTGGTTTGTTCTGTGAGGCTTAACTGACTTATTTACTGCATGAAGTCTTGTAATAAAACCATTTGTTGCACTGTATTCCGTTTCAAGGCCAAATGTTGGAAAGAGTATGGCTGAAGGTATTTGGATAAGTTTTTATGGCAAGACTTTCTCGGTTGTCTTTGTTGCAAAATTTGAATTTGGTCCTCGCTGATCTGAGTAGAACCTTTTATTTGAAAGCTTTTGTCAAGTGTTTTATTATTTTGGAAAAGAGCTTCTGTCAAGTGTTTTATCATTCTGGAAAAGAACTTTTGACAAGTAATTGTGATATCTTTCTGACATTTATTATGTTTTAGAATTATTTACTGCTATTGATCGGCCACAATCAGATCAAAGGGAAGATTTCTTGTATTGAAATGGTAATATTGGCAATAATAAGTTGTTTTGGTTTGGTCATATTGACAAATGTGAGTACTGTCTTGGTCGGTTTCAGTTGTATTTACTCAATATTGAGCGATTTTTAAAACCATGGAGTGGACTGCTCATGGTAAGTGTTAGCATAAATGGCTTGTTTGATTTCATCTTTTATCATTACTAATGAGAGTATTAATTTTTTTTACTCTTTTCCTCCTCTATACTTGAAGCATTGAGAACCGGGCTGATCATTAATTTGATCGGTTAATTACAAGCGACAATTATCATATAATGTCACTATAACATGATTTGTACCAATTAACATGGATAAAGAAACGACTTGACAATGCGGTGCCTTGAAAGGATCTTGCAAGAGTGGAAATAGTAAGCACTTGCAAGTGTTTAGCATTAGTTAATTCCTTATTAACAATATTGCATACATATTATCGATAGTTAGCTGATGATTTTACAGCTTTAGAGTTGAAATTTTCCCTGTCAAATATGCTCAGATGAAGTGATCAGTTGCTGCCTCAGCTGATTGAAGTTGCCCATGCCTGTGAATGTATTTATTTTTCAAGAGTATATCTTTTTCTCTTAGTCATGTTAATCTTTCAATGCTAATTAATTTCATTTCTAATGTATCTTTTGTTAAAGATTTATGTCTGTTCACTGTTGATTAATGGACTTATTTTGCTTCCCTTTATTGTCTTGATATGCATAATAATTCTAATTTATCACCCTCAAAAACAAAAATTCTAATTTATCTGTTTAGAAACAATTAGATCCCTTTTAGATTTCCATTTATAACAAACAAAAGGAGAGGAGCTTGGTTGGTTAAGTGAGAAACAAATGTAAAGCTGTGAAGATTTCTCGTTTGCTTCTATCCTTCTTTTGTTGGAATTTGATATCCCAGCAAATGAGAACCCCACAAGAAAACCACTTGAGAGAACACTTCAGGATCAACAAGACATGATTGGTCCACAAAAGAGTTTTAAGTCATAGTGAATTTGAGTTTGTATATATCTTGCCAATATATCCCCCCTCTTGAATCATCCTTAAGAATCATGGCAACAAACATGTTGGTTTGTCCAACAACTAGGAAAAAATACTTACAAGCCCTCAGCATGAATGCTTCTCATGATGTATACAAATTCAAATCCTTGTCACATGTAGTGCCCTTTCCTTGTGTTCATTATGAATGTTTTTTGATAGAGCTTGTTACAATATGTTCTCCTTTCCTCTGTCAACTACAAAGTGACAGTAAAAATTGCAAGTTTGATGAGTTTTTGAGAAGGGGAAAAAAACTTGGTCACTTCAATTATTCCATCTCATGTTCCACTTATAACTCTTGGGTGTTCAAAATCCTGCAAAGAGCTTAAATATTTAGTGTTTATTTGATGCTAGAGGAGTGTGTCAATGCATTTCTCATGATATAAGCAGGAAATATTTGGTGCCATGCTCCTCGAAAATACTGACCGACATGAAGATCCTAAAGAATATGGTTTATTTTGCACAGGCTGGGAGGTATCAAGATCCTGAGAAGTTGCCCTTCTTCCCTCATGGCTTACCGTTGTCGCTGGTACCTCCTTACAACTAGATGCAGGTAACTGAACCTTCACGCTGAGACATGGAAAAGTGCAAAAATGTAATTCATGTATTGTTTCCGTTGTGCAGCTACTGTACCCGGATGCATCTATCAATGTTAGTAAGACATCGCCGATTTGGGATATGTATTTCAATGACTTACTTACTTTGTTCACGACAAAGGGTGATGGTGGTAACTATGGATCAACATCAGCATCAGATCTAGTATGCTTGCAGGTAGGAATTATTTGGTCGACTTTGTTTTTGCTGCCCATTATATGCTCACTTGTGGATGGTGGTTGGTTTCGTTAGCTGTGTCTGTGTGTGTGAGAGAGAGAGAGAGAGGGAGAAAGTCCATTATGGTAGGCTAATCTGTAGCAGAAGTGAAGTTTCGAGATGCTTCTAGTGACTATATATCCCAGCAATTCGCGCAAAGGCTTGACCTCCCTCACACAAATTTTCTGCTCTTCCGATTTCATGTATTTTTTTTTTTGAGAGAAAACGGTGGGCCCAAGAGAGGCTTCCCGCGTTTTATTAAAAAGGTGTTAATGAAAACAACCTATGATACAACTGAAAATGAAAAGATGTAACCTTAGAATCCAAAGGTAATGTGTAGGACACCGAAGGTAGTCAAGCATGTTGCGATCCAGAGAAGCCCCAAAGAATCAACCATACAACTCACAAAAAATGAACAGAGACACGATGTAACGAGGTTCGGCAAGCTTGTCAATGTTCTCGGGACAGAAGAGAGAGATATATTGATGATTAACAAGTATACAAGAGGAATATAACTTTCTCTCAAGCTCTCTTATATTTTTCACATCAACTAGGGTTTTCAAGAACCCTCTATTTATAGCAAGTGAAGAGAAGAAGCCAAAACAAAGAAAGTCGGTTCTCTTGTTCACTATCAAAACCGACTGACCAGTCGATTGTATAGTGGACTAGTCTATCAGTTAGTCGACTATTGAGATCAACAGAATTTGGGGTTTATAACTCATCCTCTTTAGTCGACTATAGTCGACTATGTAGTTGACTACCTATGCACAATTGCTGTGCAACCACCAAACAACTCCAATTTGTCTCGGGCTGGCGCTTCTCCATACCGGGTTCATGCGTAATAATGCTCCTCTCTGTGGACTATCACCAATGAGTTAAAAAAACTCTCTCAACAAGATTTTAGATCCTCCCTCCATAATTCTCCACCTCGGTGAAAATTTCTCAAATTTGAGCCGAACACCAATGAATAGAACCAAAGTTGTTCTGAGATTAACATACGATCCACGAACAGACCAACGCCACTCTGAGATCGACACACGATCTCTTCCGAACAGACCACGCCGCTCCAAGACTGACACACAATTTCTACTGAACAGCACAAATCACCAATATCGACTAACCAAACGAGCTGCACCATTACAGCTGCCTACATACCCCCTGCCAAAGGGATCAAGTCACACGTAGTTCATCCAAATGATCTCCACCGAGCTTAAGCAACTGGAAGGGTACGGAGCAAGTTCTTACAATAATTAAACTTGACTCCGAAAATCACCTTAGTAAGCATATCCGCCGGATTATTCTTAATGTGAATATTCTTCAACTTAATATCACCCTGTTTATGAATATCCCGCACAAAATGGTACCTGACATCAATGTATTTTGTCCTTACATATTAGTTTTTCGCTATATAAATAGCACTCATACTATCACAATTGACCTTCAAAAAGTCATGTTCGATTCCCACATTATCCATCAATCCCTGAAGCCAAATCACCTCATTTATAGCCTCTGTCATTGCCATATATTCTGCTTCTGTCGTCGATAGTGCCACAGTAGACTATAAAGTGCAACACCAACTTACTAGTGCCTGTGACAAGGTGAACACATACCTTGTAGTAGACTGGCACTTGTCAAGATCCCCAGCATAATCTGAGTCCACATAACCTTTGCACTCCTACTTACCATGTTCATCCTTTTCAAATATCAACCCAACATCTACGGTACTTTTGATATACCGCAACATTTATCTCACAGCCTTCCAATTACCGTTTCTAGGATCATGCATGTATCTAGATACCATGCTCACGGCTTGTGAGAAATCTGGCCTTGTGCACACCATAACATGCATCAGACTGTCCACTACACTGGTATATAGAACGTGAGACATGTACTCACTCTCATCAACAGTCTTTGGAGACATCTTAGCTGAGAGCTTGAAGTGAAGGGCTAATGGACCACTCACAGACTTTGTGTCACTACCAATATTAAAGTTTTCTAGCGTCTTCTGCAAGTACGCATTTGAGTCAAACTCACCTTTTCCTTCACTCTGTCTCTCTCAATCTCCATATCCAGTATCCTCTTTTCTTCTTCCAGATCCTTCATTTCAAACTCAGATGATAATTGAACTTTTTACTTAGCAATTACTGATCTTTTTTTAGAAGCTGAGCATATCATCAACTTACAAAAAAAATTGATGTACTCACCATTTGGTAGCTTGCGAAAATAAATAGTAAGTCAAATAAACTCCTGGAGTACGCTTTACCAACCATAAACTTGTCGAGTCGCTTATACCATTGTTGTGATGACTGCTTTAGTCCATATAGCGACTTTTAAAGTTTACAAATCAATTTTTCTTTCCTGCAGATCTAAACCCCAATGGCTAAGTTATGTAGATCTCGTCATCAAGATCACCGTGCAGAAATGCGGTCTACATATCGAGCTGATTTAGCTCAAAATTATTCTGTACCACAAATGCCAACAAAATACGAATAAATGAGTGCTTCATAGCAGGCGAGAATATCTCATTGTAGTCAATGTCCTCCATCTGAGCATAACCTTTAGCTACCAACCTGGCCTTGTAGCCTACAGATGCATCTGAAGATCTTTCTTTCTTTGCAAATGCCTATTTGCAACCAATGACATTCTTCCCTTTGGGCAACTTAGCTACTTTCCAAGTGTCATTCTTATGAAGAGATTCAATCTCCTCCAACATGACATTCTTCCAAATCGAGGACTCAGAGCTCAACTCTGCCTCCCTATATATATATATATATAGTATAAACACTATCCTCAATAACCTCAACTGGAAGTGCATAGGCCACAACCATATCTGAAAACTGTGTCGGCTTCCTCATGGTTCTTATAATCCCTTTGAGTTTTTGTGCTGTGATTGTTATACATATTTGCATATTTTACCACTTTCATACCATGCATATTGTAAATAAAAATGTGATTTTTAATCCTTTTCTCTCTATTTTTGCAGGTCCATATCTTAAAAGAGAAAAAGCTCAAAAATCTCTTTAATTAGCAATAACTAAAGAGATTAATTCAAAGCCCAAAAGAACCCAAGATTTGAATCCAGAATCAGGAGAGATCCGCGCGCCAACTCAATCTTCCAGAAGGCCACGTGGATAACAACCTCGCAACAAACTCACAACAGAAAATCTGGCCTCAACGGCCCAGATTTTGCCGCCAAATCCAAGATTTTCCCGCCAATTTGCGGCAGTTGTGATTCTGTCAGATCCCGGATTTTGCGCCAACGGCCAGGGCTCTAGATGATTCTCACTGAGGGCTATAAATACATGACCAGGGTCTTCACGAGCGCAAGAGAGAAGAGAGAGGAGAAATTAGGAGAAACTCTTGTATTTTGTTTTAGTATTCTCCTAGGTTTTAGTCTCCATCTTCTTCCTCCTAGAGATTTTGTCAAAGAGAGAAAGAGAGTGCTGTTGAAAGCTTGTAAGCAAGGAGGTGACATTACTTGTAAGTAAGGATTAATCAAAGCTTCATTCTTCTCTTTACAAGTCCTAGTACGTTGCTCTACTTTGCTTTACTTTCTTGTTTTCATTCTAGTGCATTTCCATTGCTTTACTTCTCTTTGCTTTACATCATGAATTGTTGCTTTGTTTCTTGTGTAATGGATAGCTAAATCTCTATTGCATGGCTAGCTAACAACTTACCTAGCTAACTTCTATCTCTTTGGATGATTGCAAATTTCTATACTTGCATTGTTAGAGTTTCTTTTGCTTTCCAAGGAAGTAGAGTTGCTTTCCCTTGGTAAATGCTTGTTCAAACTCCATATGACTCATGTGTGCTTCATTTAGAGCCTTGTCTAGAACAAGAGCCTTGATGGAACATGGAGATGGATCACCAAACATGTGCTACTTGTAGAACAACTTCTTTACTTCAAGCTAATTTGTTGTTATGTCTTGAATGTTTAAATGAATGTTGATTCTTCTAACTTAGCATCCCTTGAGTACCAATCCTAGAGTTCATCATTGAAAATCTATCTAGAGAGCCAATGAATCAATATGAGGCTTCAAGCTAAGAACAAGAGAACACTCATCTTCAAAACGGTAAAGTACTTGAACAAACAAGCAAAGTAATCTCTATTGCCAATGAATCAACATGAGGCAATCAAGCATCACCATTGAGTATAGTAAGTTAGCGAAGTAAAGTTAGCTAGTCATGTACTTTCTCATCTAAAGTTTTCCAACATCTTTTTTACTAGCTTCTTTTCTTAAGCAATACACTTCGCCAAAGTTCTTTTGATTTCTTTTTCATAATGCACAAATCCACCACTTCTTTAATTTTCTTTTCCATGCTTCTTGAATTTGTGTAAATACAAAGAAGAATCTTCGTTTTCATTTCTTCACTACAAACCGTAAAACTTCTATCGTGAGCTCTCCTCGAGAATCGACCCGGTATAGCCATTGCTATAACGGAGATTGGAAAGGATACATCAATCATTCAATACATTTGTGGAGTGATCAAGAGCACATAAGGTTGTTTCTAAACCTTCTTTCTTTGTTAAATATTTGTGCAAGAACTTCACACATCTCTTTCCTAAACAATTTTTGGCGCCGTTGCCGGGGAGAGCAACGGTTTTTGATTTCAAGTGAAGAACTAAACGAATCTTCTTCTCTGTTGCAGGTTACAGGTTGAAGAAACAGGAAAATTTGCATTGCAGAAATATATAAGTGGACCTGGGCCTCTGCTCTCGAAAGCAGAGACCAGGATCCCTCTAAATTGCCGCAAATTCTGGGTTTTTGCAGCAGAATTGCGGCAAGGAGGAGTTGACTACTGACCACTTTTCTGCAGGGCTTACTTCTCTGCAAAATACAGCTGCTGCAATACATAAAATCTTGTATGCTTCACCTTATATCTGCTAATCAACAGTAAAAAATTTGTTGCAAAGTTAAAAAAATTGTTTAGACATTTGCATTCTAGGCACGTGTCTTTCAATTCCTTTAATTTTACTGTTGAAGAGTGCTGGAGGCAAGGTACGTAAGCATAGCATATAGACTAGGACTCACTCTTTACTTGATTTAATTACGCTTTGAGTGAATCTTGTTTGTTATATCGTACACTTGCACAAATCAACTTTAAGGGCATTACCCATAAAAAAGATAAGGTGGGGATTTTATCACCCTTTCCTTAGCCCACAAATCATTTTCCCAAGCACTCACAATCCTAAGCTTCTAAATAAAATTGCTAGACGCTGACCCTAGGGACATTCGGACTCACTTAGGAGATTATCCTAAGGGAGAAAAGTGTTGGAAAGTGACTTTTGTAAAATCAGTGTCTAGGAAAGGGGTTGAGGGCCAAAAGCCCGAAGGTTGATGGTTACTTAATTAAGGAACGTCTCTGACGGAAAACCTCCCACCAACCTTGACCTTCCCTGGCTGATTTGCTTATAGTCAAAGTCTACACCAAACCTCCTGTGGACAATCTAAAGTTAGGAGTCGTCTAGGTCCAGGAAACCTAGAAAGCTTGGATTGATTTTTCTTTTTTCTTGTTTGTTATTTTTCATTTTTCGCCTGTGTGACTGGTGCACGTTGATTGTGTAATTGTATGCAAGAGTGGTATCGAGATCCGAATTCTGCTAGGCTTGTGAGAATCTCTACACTGGCACATACACCACCACTCGACACAATTCCAATCATGACCAACAACGTTTCGTTGCAAGACAAGTTCTATCCGATTCGCACATCACTTCCATCTTGCATTCTCCTCCCAAACACAAATGGAAGTAACTTTGAGTTAAAGCCCCAGTTCATAAACACTCTTCCACGATTCCATGGCCTTGAATCTGAGGATGCATACTTCTTCATTCGAGAGTTTGAAGAAGTATGCCTTATGATGAGAATTTCCCAGTTGAACGAAGATGCTGTCAGACTTAGGTTTATACCTTTCGCACTTAAGGATATTGCTAAGAAGTGGCTTTATAATCTCCCAGTCAGCTCAATTTCTTCTTGGGATGATTTCGTTAAGGTCTTTCTTAAAAAGTTTTATCCTATCCATAAGACAGCCCTTATGAGGAAGAATATAATGCAATTCAAACAAGAAGCTAATGAACCATTCTGGAAGTACTTTGAGCGCTTCAAAGACCTAGTAGCCCTGTGTCCCCATCACGGTATAGAAAAATGGCACCAGTGCCAGATATCTATGATGGGCTCGATTATCAGACTAAGACGCTCCTTGAAACTATGTGTCAAGGAGAATTCTTAAAGAAGGATGAAGATCAAGGTTGGGATCTTTTTGAGGCTTTAGCTGAAAAGACAGTCCAGTGGGAGTCATGTACTGAGAAACCCACACCCACAACTTCCAGAACTGGTTAATACTCTATAGGATCCTCGATAGCTGCAGAAGCTAAAATCACACAATTGATGAAGAGGATTGAATTGCTAGAGTCCAGGGAAAATTCTGTTGTTAATCAGGTCAACCCATCACCTGTGGTAAACCCGGGTTGTACCTACTGCCATGATCTGAATCATCTGTTTGAGGAGTGTCCAGTATATCAAACTCAAATGTTTCAGGAGAGTACGAATACCGCATACACCAGACCCACTTACAATCCTTACTCCAAGACTTACAATCCGGGATGGCGTAACCATCCAAACTTTTCTTGGAGTTAGTCTGGTCCTGAGCAGCCGAGACAACCATTTCCACAACAATACCCGGCTCAGTCTCATCCACCGACTTACCACCAGAACCCACCAAATGTCCATTCATACCAAAGTCCACCAAGATTCCAGTCATATCAAAATCCTGTGCCTTACCAAGCAAATTTTCAGCCCCAGTATCAACATCATCCACCACCCAATCCTTCAGATAAGAGAATTTCTGATTTGGAGAAAATAATAGAGACCTTATCTAAGACCCAAGCTTCAATGATGAACAATCAGCAGTAGGACATGAACAAATTGCAAATCCAGATAGGACAGTTGGCTAATTCTCTGACTGAACGACAAAAAGGAATGTTACCTAGCCAACCAGTACCCAATCCCAAAACTCATTTTCCCCTGCACGAAGTTGAAGACTTGGGCCCCAGCCAATGCCAAGCTATTCAAATCCTTAGATCTGGGAAGCATGTAGATAATAAGATTTCAAATCAGTCTCCCAAATCTGTGTCAAAACCACCACCTTCTGTTCCAAATCAACCGATTCAAGATAGTCCTTCTTCAAGCACACAACCATCCACTTCCCAGTCCAAAGGAAAAGAGAAAGTTGATGAGCAAACATACAAGCCTGTTGTCCCATTCCCAAAAAGGCTCACAAATCATAAGATGAATGCTCACATGGAGAAGAAAAGAGAGATATTCAACCAAGTACAAATCAATGTCCCTCTCCTTGATGCTATTCAACAAGTCCCATCCTACGCCAAGTTTCTAAAAGAAATGTGTACCAAAAAGAGAAAAGCAAATGTCCCTAAAAAAGTCTTCTTGGCTTCCAACATAAGTGAACTGCTCAATGGTCCAATCCCTGTGAAATATAAAGATTCAGGGAGCCCAACCATTTCTTGCATCATAGGGCAGACCACCATAAATAGGGCTTTGCTTGACTTGGGCGCGAGCATCAATCTTCTCCCCTTTTCCGTGTATCAGCAGTTAGGGTTAGGCAACCTTCATCCAACCCAGATGACTATACAATTGGCTGACCGCTCTGTAAAGATTCCCAAGGGGAGATTACAGATGTTTTAATACGGGTCGGGGAATTCATTTACCCCGTAGACTTTGTCATTCTAGAAACACAACCCGTACAAAATCACAGAGCACAAACACCTGTCATTCTCGGACGTCCTTTCTTAGCCACCACGAATGCGATCATCAACTGTAGAAATGGATCAATGCGGCTAACATTCAGAGATATGACAAAGGAGGTGAATGTCTTCCATCTGGGGAAGCAGCCTAGGGATTTGGACAATGATTCTTTCGAAGTGAACTTGATAGAGGGTTTAACTAGTGAACATGTTGAGGAGGTTAAGTATGAGTCTGAAAAGGAATTTGAGTTGGAGTCTGATGACTTCAACCTTGATCAGATTGTTGAATCAAATGTTGAAAGGACCACTAATTCCACCCCTATTCTTCCCTTGAACCATGAACAACCAGTGATAGATCCTATCCCTTCTTCTGAGCTTAAGATTCTTCCCGACCATCTCAAGTACAAGTACTTGGATGAGAAGGAATCCTTTCTTGTAATAATTGCATCCAATCTCACTGAACAACAAGAAGAGGATCTCCTTTCTGTGTTAAGGGAAAATAGAGAAGCCATTGGTTGGACCATGGCTGATATCAAGGGGATTAGTCCTTCCATTGTTCAACATAGGATTCATTTGACGGAAAATGCCAAGCCAAAACGAGACCCACAGCGTAGACTTAACCCAATCATGCAGGAAGCTGTTAGAGACGAGATCTTGAAACTATTAGACAATGGGATTATCTATCCCATATCCGATAGTCAGTGGGTAAGTCCAGTTCACGCTGTGCCTAAGAAAGCAGGATTTACTGTGGTGGAAAATGAGAATAAAGAATTGATACAAACACGTCTTCCAACGAAGATTCGAGTTTGTATCGATTACAGGAAGTTGAACACTGCCACACGTAAAGACCACTTTCCTCTTCCGTTCATTGACCAGATGCTAGAGAGATTAGCGGGACACGAGTATTACTGTTTCCTGGATGGATATTCAGGATATAATCAAATCCCAATCGCTCTTGAGGACCAAGATAAGACTATCTTCACCTGTCCTTTTGGAACGTTTGCATACCGAAGGATGCCCTTCGACCTATGCAATGCTCCCGCAACGTTTCAACGTTGCATGTTGAGCCTTTTTTCAGACATGGTGGAGAAATTTTTAGAAATTTTCATGGATGATTTTTCGATTTATGAGGATTCCTTTGAGCAATGCTTGTACCATTTGAAGCTAGTTTTAACCCGCTGTATGGAGAAAAATTTGACACTTAACTGGGAAAAGTGTCACTTTATGGTCAAGCAAGGAATTGTTCTTGGGCACAAGGTATCAAGTATAGGAATTGAGGTGGACAAGTCTAAAGTGGAAGTCATAACAAAGCTCACTGAACCAACATGCTTAAAGGACATTAGATCATTCTTAGGGCACGCCGGCTTCTATAGGCGATTTATTCAAGGGTTTAGCAACATTGCAAGACCCTTGACAAATCTCTTAGGAAAGGATGTACCATTTATATTTGATGAGGAATGTCAAAAATCATGGAAGGAGCTTAAGAATAGACTTGTCTCAGCACCGATCATCTCTGCACCAGATTGGACCAAGCCTTTTGACATTATGTGTGATGCCTCTGACTTTGCTATAGGCGCTGTTTTAGGGCAGCGTATTAATACTAGGCAACACGTAATCTATTATGCTAGCAGAACACTGAATGATGCCCAACTCAATTATACAACTACTGAAAAGGAATTTTTAGCGGTTGTCTTTGCGTTGGAGAAGTTTCGCCAATATCTGCTAGGGTCCAGGACAATTATTTTTACTGATCACTCTGCCCTAAAGTACTTAATGCAAAAGAAAGATGCTAAGGCAAGACTTATTCGATGGATACTTCTTTTGCAAGAGTTTGATTTGGAGATTAAAGACAAAAAGGGCGTTGAGAATGTGGTAGCTGATCACTTGTCGAGAATCCCAAATGCACCTAAGGAGAGAATACCAATTAATGACGATTTCCCTGACGAACACATTTTTGAGATATGTGGAGAGCCTTGGTATGCTGACATAGTGAATTACCTTGCTACCAGGCAAATACCTTCTCATTGGTCAGGCCAGGAAAAAACACCGTTTCATGCGTCAAATGCGGTTCTTCTTTTGGGATGAACCGTATTTATTCAAATATTGTTCTGACCAAATAATACGTAGGTGCCTTCCTGAGGATGAACATCAGAGTGTTTTGACATTTTGTCACAAGCTAGCTTGCGGTGGACATTTTGGTCCACGAAAAACTGCTGAGAAAGTGCTTCAGAGTGGATTCTACTGGCCCACTCTCTTTAAGGATGCATATACTTTTTGCAAGCTATGTGATAGGTGTTAAATGACGGGTCGTATCACTCAGAGAGACATGATGCCTCTTACACCCATCTTAGAAGTCGAAATTTTTGACCTCTGGGGCATCGATTTTATGGGACCCTTTCCTCTGTCCTACGGTAACCAATACATTTTGGTAGCCGTAGATTATGTTTCCAAATGGGCTGAAGCAATTCCAACAAGGACAAATGACAACCATGTTGTCATCAAGTTTTTTCGAGACTACATCATCTCTCGCTTCGGAGCCCCCGTGCGATAATAAGCGATAATGGGAGTCATTTTTGTAATCGGGCTTTTGAAGCCCTGATGCGTAAATACTCTATTACTCACAAATTATCCACGGCATACCATCCTCAAACCAACGGGCAAGTAGAAGTCACGAATAGACAAATAAAACTCATCTTGGAGAAAACTGTAGGACAGAACCGTAAGGATTGGTCCATCAAACTCACTGATGCCTTATGGGCATACAGGACTGCTTACAAAACTGTCCTCGGTATGTCTCCATATCGAGTTGTATTTGAAAAACCTTGTCACTTGCCTGTGGAATTAGAACACCGAGCTATGTAGGCTTTAAAACAGCTGAACTTGGATTTGGATAAAGCCGGTGCTTTAAGGAAGTTGCAGATATCCGAGCTTGAAGAGCTATGAAACGAAGTATATGACAATGCTCGGATCACAAAACATAGAGCCAAACTTTTTCACGATAGATCCATTCACCGAAAAAAAATTTTCTTAGGACAAAAGGTTCTAGTGTACAATTCACGACTCCACCTTTTCCCTGGTAAATTGAGAACCAGGTGGTCAGGACCATACATAGTACATAGAGTCTTCTCACACGGTGCGATCGAGATTCTTGACCCAAATAATGGCAACAAATTCACTGTGAACGGTCAACGTTTAAAGCCATTCCTTACCACTGAATTCATGTCACAAGAAGTTCATAAATTGGGTCTTTGCGACCCAGTTTATCTGTGACCATTCCATCTGTATAGTTTCTCGAGAATTTCCCTGCATATCATTTTGGGACCACTCTTGTAAATAATTTTCTTTTTCACTTTTGTAAATAATAAATAATAAATAAAAAAATGAGGGATTTTTGTGCTTCAAAGAGTTTCAAATTCCTAGGATTCTATCTTCCCTAGGATTCCATTCATCTTCCTTTTCCTAGGGTTGTAAATACACTTTTGACCTAGGGCTAAATTTGGAAATTTCATTCTACCTACCCCTATAAATACTCTCTTCACCTACCCTTCCTCCCTCAAACGCCCAAATCCTCTCAGATCTGAACTCCTTCTTCCCGAGCCGACCTCTGCCAAATTTTCCCTTCACCTGGAACCTCTGCACTGCCGCAATTTCCCATCTTCAGCCGCCGATCCACCGCACTCTGGCCACCTCTGGTGCTCTGAAAAATTTTGGTCGGCTGATTTATTCTTCTGGTGGCAGATCCAGAGACATTCTTCCAGATTCTGTCCCGGGTGCCTTCTGCACATCTGTTTTTGGATTTCCCCCCACGATCTCCGGGGGTGGTTTGATTTCTCATACTTAAATCCTTTGCTTTAATTCCATTATCATACATGACCCCGAATTTGTTTGTAGAAAGAGATTTTTCCATACTTTTGAATGATAGTGGGGGGTATGGGCACATCTTTGTGGATAGAATACGTGCATGGAATTGGTACTCTTTGGTCTATGATAACAATGACTACGATGCATATTATTGCCCTGATCTTGTCACTACTTTTTATAATTCAATTGATCATGCATCTGTGAATTTTGACACGCACCAATTTGTAGTACACATGCCATTCGGTGACATCCTTGTCACAATCCCACTCATTGCTGAAATCACTGATGTCCCCATTCATCCCCACCATAGCGACCCCTTGCCATTGTTAGATTACATAACCATCATGGGAGTCCGCTGCACAATACAGGACCGTGGGCTCAAAGCCAACACGACTTTTAGAAATGTTCATTGCATTGGACGCTGGGTCCAACGCAACATTTTTGGGCTTGACCATCAATCATCCTTTAACAGACCCGTGTTACAAATAATCCATGATTTAATGACACGAAACCACACGGTCTGTTTGAATAGGGCCATCTTCCATGCCATTCTTGAACATTCCTCCCGCACTCGGGGTGCAAAGCATTCCCATTCAATCTTAATCACACGTCTGTATAAACATTTCATATCAGACGCTGTCTTTAATACATTTGACCGAGTGCCTGTTACTGTAGAGCGACCCACAAGCTCATATAATGGTTGCTTGCAGGCGCTCTGGACACCCAGTGCCCAGCCTGAGGATGTACCTGTGGAGTCCTCTTCGGAGGAAAGCCTAGAGGTGATAGATGAGCCACATTTTTGGAGGCAGGACCCCCCAATAGAATCACGAGCCTTCATGTCCACCATCTGGAAGGGCATGAAGAAGATATTTAGGGGGCAGGTCCGGCTTAGGAAAAAGGTAGAGGAGCAATCCTCTCGATTAGAAAGTATGGAGGCAGCATTGAGGAGATCACAGTCGGCTGGACCTAGCACCACATCGGGTCCAAAGCGACAGAGGGAGTAGCTTTATCCTTTACCTATTTCATGCATCATTTCATCTTTCATACATTGAGGACAATGCATGAGATAGGTATGGGGGGTAGATGCTAACATAGGATTTTTCATTTTCTTTTTAGGCCTTTTATTTTTTAGGATTTTCACTTTCTTTTTAGGTTTTACCTTTCTTTTTAGATTTTACTTTTCTTAGAAAAATATAAAAAAATAGAAAATAAAAAAAGGAAATTCTTGATCCATGTTTAAAGAATCAAACTTGAAATTTAGGGATTAAGGAAGCTCTTAACTAAGATTTCTAATTATAAGTTGAAAAGAGGAGTTTTGTTAGATTTTTAGGTTAAGTAATAAAGGATTAGAAAAATTACTAGATTTTAATTCTTTCTTTAGGATATATACATTAAACATATTGAAGAATTAATCAAAGACTTTGTGATTTTAATTACATATATATATAATAAAAATATATATATATAGAAAAAAAAGAAAAAAAAGATGTATATAAATAATAAATACTTAGCCACTGATTAAGCTGGTTAGTCGTGCCTCAAGAAGCATTGCCGATCACGCCTAAAGGTGGTTAAGTCCTTAAATTCCTTCGTGACCTAGTTTACTTGAGTCATCGAACCCGAGGGATGTTTTCTCATCTGGTGCCCTAAGACCGTCTGGTTTGGGAGTCATCGGTAAGAGACTCGTTACAAGGGTAAACTAGAAAGTCTAAGGATGCTAAGGAAATGTAAATAAATAAACAGTGTATATAAAATTAAAAAAAAGAGAAAAAAATGTTATATATATTAGTAAATAAATGAACTTAGTCTAAGAAAGATCCTTCATATTTATACATGTATATATCCTAGGATTTATGCAAAATCCGGTTTTTGATCTTTTCCCTAAAAACTTAACCTAAGTTGAAAACAAAACTCTAAATAGACGCTTATAAGAGGAATGAAAAGATTAGGGTAACCTGAAACCTATAGCTCAAGTTGGAATCTTTAAAGTATGGATCAAAATTTTCACTAACCCTTTTATTTTTCTTTATGGATTTTGTGGGTGCAATCCGCTGAAAACCCTCAGGAGACAACACTCCTCCTCTAGGGTAACCTAGAGGTTTAACGGCTTGTTGCACATGCTCAGTGCAATCGTGTCACCTACGAAAGTGGTGTAATAAACTAGTTAGGATTTTTCTTTCTTTTTCTTCCTTTTTGCTCGAGGACGAGCAAAAGCTAGGTATGGGGGTGTGATTGTTATACATATTTGCATATTTTACCACTTCCATACCATGCATATTGTAAATAAAAATGTGATTTTTAATCCTTTTCTCTCTATTTTTGCAGGTCCATATCTTAAAAGAGAAAAAGCCCAAAAATCTCTTTAATTAGCAATAATTAAAGAGATTAATTCAAAGCCCAAAAGAACCCAAGATTTGAATCCAGAATCAGGAGAGATCCGCGCGCCAACTCAATCTTCCAGAAGGCCACGTGGATAACAACCTCGCAACAAACTCACAACAGAAAATCTGGCCTCAACGGCCCAGATTTTGCCGCCAAATCCAAGATTTTCCCGCCAATTTGCGGCAGTTGTGATTCTGTTAGATCCCGGATTTTGCGCCAACGGCCAGGGCTCTAGATGATTCTCACTGAGAGCTATAAATACATGACCAGGGTCTTCACGAGCGCAAGAGAGAAGAGAGAGGAGAAATTAGGGGAAACTCTTGTATTTTGTTTTAGTATTCTCCTAGGTTTTAGTCTCCATCTTCTTCCTCCTAGAGATTTTGTCAAAGAGAGAAAGAGAGTGCTGTTGAAAGCTTGTAAGCAAGGAGGTGACATTACTTGTAAGTAAGGATTAATCAAAGCTTCATTCTTCTCTTTACAAGCTCTAGTACGTTGCTCTACTTTGCTTTACTTTCTTGTTTTCATTCTAGTGCATTTCCATTGCTTTACTTCTCTTTGCTTTACATCATGAATTGTTGCTTTGTTTCTTGTGTAATGGATAGCTAAATCTCTATTGCATGGCTAGCTAACAACTTACCTAGCTAACTTCTATCTCTTTGGATGATTGCAAATTTCTATACTTGCATTGTTAGAGTTTCTTTTGCTTTCCAAGGAAGTAGAGTTGCTTTCCCTTGGTAAATGCTTGTTCAAACTCCATATGACTCATGTGTGCCTCATTTAGAGCCTTGTCTAGAACAAGAGCCTTGATGGAACATGGAGATGGATCACCAAACATGTGCTACTTGTAGAACAACTTCTTTACTTCAAGCTAATTTGTTGTTATGTCTTGAATGTTTAAATGAATGTTGATTCTTCTAACTTAGCATCCCTTGAGTACCAATCCTAGAGTTCATCATTGAAAATCTATCTAGAGAGCCAATGAATCAATATGAGGCTTCAAGCTAAGAACAAGAGAACACTCATCTTCAAAACGGTAAAGTACTTGAACAAACAAGCAAAGTAATTTCTATTGCCAATGAATCAACATGAGGCAATCAAGCATCACCATTGAGTATAGTAAGTTAGCGAAGTAAAGTTAGCTAGCCATGTACTTTCTCATCTAAAGTTTTCCAATATCTTTTTTACTAGCTTCTTTTCTTAAGCAATACACTTCGCCAAAGTTCTTTTGATTTCTTTTTCATAATGCACAAATTCACCACTTCTTTAATTTTCTTTTCCATGCTTCTTGAATTTGTGTAAATACAAAGAAGAATCTTCGTTTTCATTTCTTCACTACAAACCGTAAAACTTCTATCGTGAGCTCTCCTCGAGAATCGACCCGGTATAGCCATTGCTATAACGGAGATTGGAAAGGATACATCAATCATTGAATACATTTGTGGAGTGATCAAGAGCACATAAGATTGTTTCTAAACCTTCTTTCTTTGTTAAATATTTGTGCAAGAACTTCACACATCTCTTTCCTAAACATGCTGCAATAAAATCCTGAACCTAATCCTCTGGTTCCTAGTTCTCAACAACTTCTTATTTTGTATCCTCTTCATCAAGTACATAATATTCATATTGTGTTAATGCAGAAGGAACCTGATACAAAACTATTTGGAGAACATGGAGATACATCACTCTCCACCCGTTGTGATACCCTCTTGATCTGGCTACTCTCCACCTGCTAAGAGCTTAGAGATTTCATCATAAAAGTCTCATCAAAAGTGACATCCTTGCTCAGAACTATCTTCCTGTCTTTAGAGTCTCAGAGCTTGTATCATTTTACATCTCTTTTGAACCTTAGAACATGACTTTCTTTACTCGAGACTCCAATTTTCCATCATTCACATGGTGATAAGCTGGACACATGAATATCTTGAGCATATCATAATCTGAAACAGTCTTACTCCATCACATGTTCATTGGAGTTTTACCTCCTATCACAGACAATGACAACCTATTAATGAGATGGCTTGCATACGTCATGGTGTCTCTCAAAATGTCTTTTTTGCCCCACTGTTAGACAATAAATACCGTTTCTTCTCCAGCAAGGTACAATTTAATTTCTCTGCCACCTCATTCTGTTACAGAGTCTCTCTCACTGTGAAGTATCTTTTGATGCCTTCATCACAACACAACTGCAGAAATCAATCACTCTTGTACTCTCATCCATTATTGGACCTGAGGATCTTGATCTTCCGGCCTGTCTGCAACTTCGTTCTCCTTCTCCATTCCACAAAGATATCTATGACTTCACTCTTGTGCAACATGGTGTACACCCAGTTTCGCCTAGAGTAATCATCAACAAAGGAGACAAAATAGTGTTTCCCTCCAAGAGATACATTCTTAGAGGGACCATAAACATCTGTGTGCACATAGTGAAGAACGCCTTTTGTATGGTGAACTACGATGCCAAACTTCACCTTGGTGTTCTTGCTCAATACACATTCTCACATCATTCCATCTTGTAGGTCTTTGCACCTTTCAATAGACCTACTTAGCCAAAGCTTACAAAGACTTCTCGCCCGCATGTTCAAGTCTCATGTGCCACAATCTAGTAGTTTCCACGTTTTAGTCAACTAAAACTGTCAGAACACCCGTCACAGTACTACCCTTCAAGTAATACAAGTTTCTATCTCTGACACCGTTCATCACAACCATAAATCCATTTGTGATCTTGAGAATCACATTCTCCATAGTCACCTTGAGCCCCTTTAACTCTATAACTCCAACTGAGATAAGATTCTTTTTCATCTGAGAAAATATCTCACCTTTATTAACTCTCTAATTATCACATCAAACATCTTGCTCTGAACGGTACCTATTCCAACTATCTGGCGTGCATGATCATAAGCCACGATCACCACACCTCCATCCAGCTTCTCAAAGTTAGAGAATCATTCTCTTCTAGGACATACATGATAAGTAGCTCATGATTCCAACAGCCACTCTGACGCATCTGAGTAGCAAATAGATGATGTAATAGAAATGAAAAGCTAGAGAGTCAGAGTCATTACCATTCGACTTAGCGACATTCACCTCCAATAGTTGCGATGACCTCTCCTTCTGCTTGTTCTTCTTCTTGAGCAATCCTTTTTTCACTATCCATTTTGCTTGCAAAAAGCACACTGATCTCGAGTCAAACTACAGTTGTCAAATCTTAACTTCAATTTTAATCTACCACGAGTTTCTCCTCTTTGGTTTGGATTTTTCCTCTCACGACCAATACTTCTGTTGATGTGCCATTGAAGGACTCCTTAGCCTTCCTTCTCAAGTCAAGATTCACAAGAGCAGTGGTCACCTCATTGTAGCTAACAGAAATTTTTCTATTGATCAAGGTAAAAACAAAGGTCTCATATCCATCATCTGGAAGAGAACTCAACAATATCACTTCATCCACATTAGCTAGATCTGCAAGAAGATTTGTGTAGTTATTGATGTGTTTTCTAATGGAGGCCCCCTCTTCAATTGAAAATGATAAAATCTCATTTCAAATGCAAGCGGTTCTTGACTCTCTTCGTCAAGTACTTGCTCGCGAGAATCTCCCAAATCTTCTTTGCCGAAGTCTCGTTCATCTCATCGTATTTTAGATCTTACGTCAAAGAAGACCTAATGTCGCCGCATGATATCCTATTTACCATTTTTCAAACCTTCTAATCTGCTTCCATCGATTTCTCTTGCAACTCAAGAGTATCCTCCAAATTTTGCGTATTCAACGCATCTAACACTTCGCACTTCCACAAACCAAAATTGTTTGTGTCATCAAACTTGAACAATCTTAGATGATTGATGGATGTTCAAATTTTGAATGAACTTTACAACGAAAGAACCACTTCCATCAACGAATGCTTCTTCTCCGGCCATCTCCTATAAATCTTACAACCAAGTAAAGAAAAACAACTATAGAATAGGTGTAGATGACAAAAACAAGATTTTTATCTTCAATTGAAACCCTTAGAAGAGTTTCTAATTGATCTCTCTCCCAAAAGACTAAAGACAAGATCCACTTCAATAAAAATCTGATTTTTATCTCAAACAAAGCTTCAAAGCTTTAAGATCCAAGCTTCCAACCAAGATCCACTCCACCAAACAACCCCAAGCGTAGCCTAGAGCTCTGATACCACTTGTTACGATCCAGAGAAGCCCCAAAGAATCAACCATACAACTCACAAACAAAGAACAAAGAACAGAGACACATGATGGAATGAGGTTCAGCAAGCTTGCCTATATCCCCGGGGCAGAAGAGAGAGATATACTGATGATTAACAAGTATACACGAGGAATACAACTTTCTCTCAAGCTCTCATATATTTTTCACATCAACTAGGGTTTTCAAGAACCCTCTATTTATAGCCAAGTGAAAAGAAGAAGCCAAAACATTGGAAGTCGGTTTCCTTGTTCATTGCAAGAACCAACTAACTAGTCGACTGTTTGGTCAACTAATCTATTAGTTAGTCGACTAATGATTTCAGTTAGTTGACTACTGAGATGAAAAAGAAACTAGGGTTTATCACTCCATACTGGGTTAGTCGACTATGTAGCCGACTACCCTGTGCACAGTAGTTGTGATGCCATCAAACAACCCCAACTTGTTTATGGCTTCACACTCCTCCATACAGGGTTCGCGTGTACTAATGCTCCTCTTTGGATTATCACCAATGAGTTAAAAAAACTCTCTCAAGAAGATTTTAGGTCCTATTCCACAATGCAATGTATAAGATCGATCCCTTGGTAGTTTTGCGACTTTATAAAGACAATGGGTTACTTATTCCTCCAACCAAGGTGGTCGGAGTCGGGTATCTTCTCCATCATCTTCTTGATTGATGCCTCTTTTGAGTCTTATTTTTCTGATTAGGGATGCGTATAATTAGAATTGTATGAGTGGATATTTATGGCCTTGTGCAGCTTACCGTGCAAGGGAATTGCTGATTTTTCATACAAAAGGAAGAATAAATGATTGAATTATTCTTTTCCTTCAATTTACTTCTACTAAAGAGAGAGTTAGGAATCCCATTTACACTCGTTGCTTTCTGAATTGAATGTGTTGCACATTAGACACAATAATGGTCTAACAAAATCATCCAAAAAGCATATATTTACTTAGCAATGTAACACACAAAAACTTTCTTTAAGCAATAAATTAAAATTACATCAGGTCAATCACACTTGATTAATAATATAGACTCAGATCTTCTTTCTTCTTCAAGCTGGAGGTGTTGAAGTGAATTACAAAATCATAAAATGATCACGCCCACGTAACAGTATAATAAAAAGCCAGGTTGGAGAAAGAGTTGGATACTATTCGAGCGTAGTCAGGACTTGAACCTGGGAGTCTCTACAACTTCACTCTCACTTTTTTACTAATGAGCCGGGCCTCACTTCCACATCAACTGATACTAAACATGTTAGCCTATATTTTTTTTAAGCTAAATGTAGTTACATGATCAAAATCAAAATATGATACTAAATATGTTTTTTTTTGGGTAATGATACTAAACATGTTAGCCCATACTTTTTAGCTAAACGTAGTTACTGGACCAAAATCAGACAAGTACAAACACCATGCACTTGTGGCAAGAAAAGGAAAAAAGCCAAAGAAAAATGGAAGGACGAGGTGAGAGAATCAATTACCCACCTTCTCACTTGAAACTAGCAAGATGCTTGTTTGCTGAAGTTACAAATACTATTTTACAGGTAGCAACACACTGACACGATGAACCCGCAAAATATATTTTGAAGTTTCCGTAGAAGACAAAGAAAGGCATTTTGATAATTTCCTCGCTAAAATATCATCATCATTATACACAAATGCAAACAATAAAGATAAACAACCACCATAGATAATTATCCAAATAAATTGAAGACCCTATATGCATGTATGAGCAACTAAATCCCAATAGAAGTCATAATGTTTAGCACCATAACACATTCCCACAAGAACATTTAACAACTCAACAACAGTGAGGCAAGACAAAAACAACTCAGCAGCGTAACTAGACCAACAAACAGGATCGAGCATCAATTAGATCACATTATTTACGACTATTTATCTAATTTCTCTAAAGTACTTGACGCAGACGGGGAAGGGAGGAAGACGAACGACTCGTGTTAGATCTCGTTCCAGCGCTGACGAACTCTGAAGAAATCTCCATGTAAGAATAAATACTTGAATTCACGAGTAAGAACTATCCGAATCCATGAGCTAAAAGAATAACTCGAATTCACGAGCACTTTGGAGAGAAATCTCAATTTTCTTAATCAATATTCGATTGTCAAAAATAAAGAGTATAAGGGTTTATTTATAGGCTTAAAAGAGTCATATTCTATCTATGAAAACTAAATCAAAATAAAGGTAAAAAGTTCAAAATAAAGAAACAGAAAAAAATAGAAACTAAATAGAATCCTAAACAGGTTCAAATACAGGTGATACGCGTAGGTCAGTCGACCACTGTAAAGTCTTTGGTCTCTGTTTGTGTCGGTAGATCGGGTCCGCCGACCGAGTATAAGGTCTTGACTTCTCGTTGGGGGTTGGTCGATCGGACAGTCGACTGACTGTAAGGTCTCAACTCTTGGTTTTGGCGCAGTCGACCGGGCGGTCGATTGTTGTTTTGGCTGGGTCTTTTCTCTGTATTGCCTGACCAGGCGATCGACCGAGGCTTCTGTCCAGGCCTTTGATGAGCCCTGGTCTGCGTCTTCGCTCTCTTGCAACAGCCCCTCCCTCTTCAAAAAGAACTCACCCTCGATTTCTTATCAAGCTGATGGCATAGGGATATAAGCGAGGATACCTTCTTTTCGTAGACTCTGGTGGCGGTGGAAACGGCCTCATGGCAACTCTCTTGCTCTTTCAAGTAAACAAATACATGTTATCCCTTCCCTTGTGGGTGGCATCAATATCATGCTGCCACGGCCTTATCAAAAGAATATGGCACTTGTCCATATCCATAACATCGCAAGCAATGTGATATTGATAGAACTTTTTAATAGAAATAGGAACATGACACCTATCTATTACCTTGATGCATGGGCCTTTATTGATCCAACCAATGTCGTAGGGATGAAGATGTGGCTTCGTCTCTAGTCTCGAATAATCCACGAGCGCCTTTGACACGAAATTCTCACAACTCTCATTGTCGATGATAAGATTACACACCTTATCCTTGATCGAACACCTTGAATAGAAAATTTGGTATCTTTGTTTGGTATCAGGGACCTTTTGATTGCAGAGTTCTTTCTAAAAGACATAAGCGATGGGCTGTCCATGTTTTTCGACAAAGTCAGAATCCTCCAGCTCTGTCTCAATTAATACATCTTCTTCTTCTTCATTGTCTGCCATATTGACGGGCCACCTCTTCAGGCACTTATTGGACCTGTGTCTAGGTTCATCACATCTGTAACACTTGCCAACCCCGAGCTTGGTATAAGGATTGTTTTTGTCTTTTGTGATTTTGGGGGTTGTTGTTGGTGCTGACGTAGAGGCTTTGGCTGTACCATTTGTTGACCTGTCATTGTGGAGTTCGGCGGGACTCTGTTGTCTCTTATGTGCTCTTTGATTGATAAAGGATGCCTAGAAGTGGAGCTTTACTTCGTAATCTCTCTATCTTCATGGCCTTGCTTTGGGCTTCATCGACAGAGAACACGTCTTGAATGGCCACACATTCCTGGATGGGATAGTTTAACCCGTGGATTTAATTCATAGTCTGCTATTCCTCGGTCAGAGATAAATCATACCGCAATGTGAGGCGATAGAACTCCTCCGTGTATGCCAACCCAACCTTACCTTACCTGCATTGCTTAAATTGATTGTGGAGGACCTGTTAATAATCGGGTGGAAGGAATCTACCTTGTAGGAGTTACTTCATGCACCTCCATGTCATCACAGATTGCTTTTCTTGACCTCTTTGTGAGACTTGCAATTGATCCCACCATGCGGCTACTCCTCCCTTAAGCTTGTACGCTATAAAATTGACTTGTTTCTCCATGGGAATATAAACCATGTCAAAGAATTTATACACGTCGTAGATCCAATCCAGAAAGAATTCAATATCTAGATTCCCACTGAAAGAGGGGATGTCAACCTTCATCTTGTACTTATGCGGATTTTGGATATCCTCCTTTCCTACCATGATTAGGATAATAGACTCTAGCCTCCTTGTTAGGGTTAGAAAACCCGCCTCTCCTATTTGGAGTAGGATTAGTGAATCTCTCATGCCTTTGATAGTGTAGGTTGTCGTCTCTAAAGTCGTCATACTGATAAACGAGATTGTCGAACTCCTCATCGGAGAAGTCGTCAATTTAGGGATGTCTTAGAGGGTAGCCTGGTGGTTTAGGGTATTGATATGGATGATACGAGGGTGGTTGATTTGGGTATGGTGGAGGGTGGTAGGGGTGACAGTAGCGAGGGTGCTTGAATTGGTGGTGGTTGAATAGGAGGTGGCTAGTTTAGTGGTGGGAGTTGTGAATGAGAATTATTTGAGAGAAATAGAAGTGGTGGATGAGGATTACCTGATAAAGGTGGAGGTGGTGGTAGAGAGTTATTTGTTGGACGATCCAACCAGTTTCGGTATGTATAATTGGCTAGATTTTGATTATCAAGCTTGAGGGAGATTTTCTTGAGGTCCTGGACCACAACATCAATGGTTGATTCAAGAGCACCAAGTCTCCCTTCAATATCGCGTACTTTCATGGAGAGGCTGGACTGCTCGTCATCATCTCTGGCCATCGTCGGAGCGTTTCAAAGCTCTGATACCACTTGACACAGACGGAGAAGGGAGGAAGACGAATGATTCGGGCTAGACCTCGTTCTAGCGGTGACGAACTCTGAATAAATCTCCAAGTAGTACTCAAATCCACGAGCACGAATGACTCAAATCCACGAGCCAAAAGAACAACTCAAATCCACGAGCAATTTAGAGAGAAACCTCAATTTTATTAGTCAATATTTGATTGCCAAAAGTAAAGAGTACAATGGTCTATTTATAGGCTTACAAGAGTCCTATTGTATCTATGAAAACTAAATTCAAAATAAAGAAAAGAAAATTTAAAATAAAGAAACAAAAAAATTAGAAACTAAATAGAATCCTAAACAAGTTCAGATATAGGTGATACGCGTAGGTCGGTCGACCAGGCGGTCGACCGACTGTAAAATCTTCTGGTCTATGTTTTAGTCGGTCGACTGACTATAAGGTCTTGACTTTCTGTTGGGGGTCGATTGACCGGACGGTCGACCGACTGTAAGGTCTCAACTTTCAGCTTTGGCGCGGTCGACTGGGCAGTCAATCGTTGTTTTGGCTCGGTCTTTTCTCTGTATTGCCCGGTCGACCAGGCGGTCGATCGAGGCTTCTGCCTAGGCCTTTGATGAGCCTTGGTCTGCATCTTCGCTCTTCTACATTAGTACTCTTAAAAGCAAATAATTTAGAACTTTATCCCTCTTCTTTTTCTTTTTTATCAAGAGTATTTTATACTTATCTATTTTCTATTTTAATTGTTCTCCCAACCATACATTTAGGGGGATTTCATTTCAAACTGTAATTAGCAAAAAAACTCACTCGCATAATTTATTCGCTTCACACCTCCTTCTTTAATGAAAGAATGTGTGCCGACGTATCAAGCGCTGAAACGCTCATCAGCAGCGAAAGACGAAAATATCCATAAGTAATCGCTTCAAACAAATGATCCGCTTCGAAAATGTCTTATTTCTGAGGACTGCGGCTATGACTGTAGTCCTCACAAAATGATCACAGTATAGAGGACTACGATTATGATACCAATCTTCACAAAAATGCCTTATTTCGTAGGACAGTGACTATGATCCCAGTCCTCACAAAATGACCGTAACTCTATTTTTGAGGATTGTAATTATGACCGCAGTCCTCACAAAATGCGCTACTTGTGAGGGCTGCGACCGTGATTGTAGTCCTCACAAAAAATGTCTTATTTCTGAGGACTGCGAATATAATTGCAGTCCTCACAAAATGATCGCAACCCAATTTCTGAGGATTGTGATCATCACAGTCCTCACAAAATCTGATATTTATGAGAACTGCGACGATGATTGCAATCCTCACAAAATATCTTGTTTTTGAGTTTTTATAAGATTGCGATCATGATCGCACTCCTCTTTATTAGGACTGCGATCATGATCGTAGTATTTACAAAAAATGCCTATATTTGTGTCTTTATGAGGACTGCGACCATGGTTACCATGGTCGCAGTCCTCAAAAAATGCCTTATTTTTTAGTTTTTATAAGGACTGCGATCATGAACGCAGTCCTCTTTATTAGAAGTGCGATCATGATCGCAGTTCTCTTTATTAGAAGTGCAACCATGATCACAGTCCTCATAAAATTTCCTATTTCTAAGTCAATCCTCATAAAGGACTGCGATTATGAGCCCCATATCACCATCACCATCATCAGCAGACCCCATCCACTGACATTGAATAATCTATAATGCTTTTCAGATCTAAACACAAACAAAACTCATCTTGAGAATGATCAAACAAGATCTGCAAAAGGTCGATCCCAAAAAAAATTTCAGGGGCTTTGCCTCCGACCCCAGGAGAGGGGCTCCCTGCCCCCTTCTAATCCCCACGGTAACCTGACTACACAGGTCGATCCGTGAATTACTCTGTGCTGGAGTCAGGGTTGAGGGGACAGCAACATCAGGGGTAAGGGGAAAAAGTAAAAGAGGACATGAAAATATATAAAAGAAGTGGTGATTGAGAGGAATCAATTTATGCTGACAAGGATGGGACTGTAGTGAATAAAAATAGGAGGGTGAGTTTTTTTCATAATTATGTAGAAAGTAGGTGGTTGTCGCAAAATTTTTCATATATTTAATCAGGTCATTATTATGTCAATTATACTTTTTATTACTTTTTAATTGTAATTGATTCTCGCACTCTCAACCATACTCTCTTCACCATCTCTCTCTCTCTCTCCTCTCTTTCTCTCCCCCCCCACACACACTCATGTTTTTTGTTTCATTCGTTGAACCTTGCTCTCTTTGTCTCTCCCTCCCCCCCAATGTTTTCTTTCTTAATTTTGTCATAGATTGTAACACCCCATTCCCGGAATACGTACTCGAGTACATGTCCTGATTTTTTAATCTTATTTTCCTATCTTTTGTATTTATTTTCATTTTGTGATTATTTATATTATCATTTGGTATTAGATCCAGATTTTTGGATTCCGGGTCAGCCTGAGTCCGACGCCGGGACCCGATCCTATTGTACTACTTTATTTAACCTTTCTAATAGTCATATTTGACCTGTTTCAGTTTCAAATACTTTTTTCAATATTTTGAAGTTTTCATGATTTTCTGAAATTTTTCTGAATTATTTTGCAAATCTCCTGAAATGAGTATAGATAGGTATCGTCGAACGATTTTCGGATTTTAAATTATAAACAGAGTTGAATTTTTGAAATTTGCTTTCACATTGCTCCTCATAATCATATTTTCTATTTTAACACTTTTTTTGAGATTTTTCTGAATTACTCAAAATTTGACCGAATCGATGTCGATCGGTATCATTGATCGATTTCAGGATTTTAATTTGCAAACGAGACTGAATTTTTTGAATCTGACTTCATATTGTTTCTCAGAATAATTTTCTATTTTATGAAAATTTTGAGAATTTTTCTGAATTAGTCAAATTTGACCCAGTATATTATTATTTTATTTTATTTTCCTTTCTTTCTTTCTTTTCATTTCTTTTTCCTTTTTCCCTAGCTCCCTACATGGTCATACATCCCCAGCCGACAAGCAACTCCTCTCCTCCCATTTTCCCATGCATATCTCCTCCTCTCTCCATCATTCTCTATATCTTTCTCTCATATTTTTTTCACTCTCTCCCTCACTCTCACTCCTCTCTTCTCTCCATTTCTCTTTGGCCACTGACCTATACCACCGCTGTCCTCCACCTCTGGCCATCCAGTGTCGACCAAGCCTCCCCTCTCCTTCACTCTCTCACCCTCTGTCATACCTCTTTACTGTCTCTGGTACCTTCTCTCACACTTCCCTCCCTTGGTCGCAGCCCAACACCGGACCCAGCACTACCATGGCCACCACTCCCCCAGGCGCCAGCACCAGCCTTGCCCTTCCCCTTCCTCTTTGCGCACCCCCTCTAGCCGAGCCCAGCACCACCTCCCTCTCCCCCGGCCAGCCAACCCCAACTCCTTCCCTTCATTCTCTTCCTCCCACCACCAGCCAACGCCCTTTTTCTCCTCTTCCTCTGACCACATGTTGCTGCCAGCGCCACTCTTGGCCACCGTTCAAGCCACACTATTGGCCACCCTTTAGGCTGCACTCCTCCCCCTCTCCTTTCCCCGGTCTCTCTCTCACTTTCTCTTCTATCTCCCTCTCTTTTATCCGCTGAGAGAATTGAGGAGAATCACTATTAGAGGTATAATGTTAACCTTACAGTGGAGTATGCCAGAGGTATAACATAACAGTTTCGATTTGTGATTACTCCGCTAGGAAAATAATTACAGCTTCTGTAGTCTTATCATTCCATGAACGGGAATTGCTAAGGGATTTTGGAGGAAAAGGTGGGATCAGGTCCCTCAGGATTTTTATCAAATCCTCCGCTATCAACAAATTTGGTATGTCTTTACCAACTACTATTTGAATTGGGATAGCCATGCTATTCCCCTCAGCATGATGAGTTATCGAGGATTTTTTGTTGGGCTTAAATGCTAACTATTTCTTTTATCCTTTAGCCGTCGGAGGCATTGGATGTAGTGTAATGTACCTTCTACAAATAAACTGAGGGTTACAAAGGTAGACATGAATTCCGTGAGAGTTTTGTCTGGAGATTTGCCTCCTCGTGGAATCCTCTTTGATCCTCATTTAGTTGCCACATTTTGATATGAAATGAAAACAATGAAAAAGTTCTACAAAAGATGCGTCATGAACCTTTTTCAATGAGTTTGGCTTGATAGGCCATCAGATAAACTCATTCGATCCTTCATGAGAGTCGATCGATCACCACATCTTGATATGAATGTGAAAACAACGAAAATGTTCTGCAAAGATGCATCATGACCCTTCTTCAATGAGTTGGCTTGATAAGCCATCAGACAAACTCATTCGATCCTTCATAAGAGTCGATTGATCACCACATCTTGATATGAATATGGAAACAGTGGAAAGGTTCTATAAAGATACATCACGAACCTTTTTCAATGAGTTGGCTTGATAAGCCATCAGATAAACTCATTTAAGTCCACTATCTGATTGTTCGGATCCTTTGCCGTTGAGTCGAGTTTTGATCGATCGAACAGGAGCAAGGAGGTATGCCACTATTATATATGAAAAAATTGGGCTAGACAAGCCCTCCTTCTGATCATAAAGAAAAGTACCCAAAATTGTTACTTTGGCATGCTTGACTTCAAAATATGACCAATTCTTCTAAGTTGAAGATAGGTGCATGGCTATATACTAGAGAAGAGTGACAAGGCTAAAAACTTGATATTTTGTCTTTGTCTTTTCTTCAATGTTTACATCATGCATCATAATGTCATCGCTGTTTGGTCAGCTCAGCGTCGATCGACCGTGATGTAATCTGATGAGAGATGAAGAAACATCTTGGATCTCAAACCTTAATTCATCTGATTGATAGGGTGAAGCTTCGATCAGAGGTGCAGTGTTAACTTGATCATGAGAAGAGTGACAAAGATAATATTGAAGTTTCTAACTTTGTTTCTTCAATATTAACATCATGCATCACGATGTCAAAAAATGTTCGGTCAGTGCGGCAGTGATCAATCGTGATGTGTCGTTAAAGGAAGAAGCTCTTCTTTGGCGATCTTCCAAACATCTTAGATCTCAAACCCTAATTCATTTGATTGATCAGAGTAAATTTTGATCAAAGATGTAGTATTAACTTGATTATGAGAAAAGTGGCAAAGCTAAAACTTAAGTTTCTAATTTTGTTTCTTCGATATTAACATCATGCATCGCGATGTCAACAATGTTCGCTCGGCTTGGCGTCGATCGACCGTGATGTGATCCATTGAAGGAAGAAGCTCTTCTTGGCGCTCTTCCAAACATATTGGATCTTAAACCCACCCTAATTCATCTGATTGATAGGGTGAAGCTTCGATCAGAGGTATAGTGTTAACTTAATCATGAGAAGAGTGACAAAGCTAAAACTGAAGTTTCTAACTTTGTTTCTTCGATATTAACATCATGCATCATGATGCCAACAATGTTCAGTCAGCTCAGTGTCAATCGATCGTGTTGTGATCCGTTGAAGGAAGAAGCTCTTTTTTGACGCTCTTCCAAACATCTTAGATCTCAAACACCAATCCATCGAATGGATCAGAGTAAAACTTCGATTAGAGGTGTAGTATTAACCGGATCATGGAAGAGTCCCTTTAAGGATAATATTTCTTCAAAAATCTGTCGTTGATCGGCATCATAAGCGTATTGCCATCTAGAGTTATAAGGCGATATGCTTCATTTGAGCAGACTGACTCTACCACAAATGGTCTTTCCTATGTGGGTTGAAATTTTCTTTCGTTTTATGTGTCATAACCATAGTTCTTCTGACAGTTAAGACAAGATCGTCTTTCTTGAAAATCTGTTCTCTGACCTTCTTATTAAAGGCTCTGGTAATCTGAACTTGATAGAGCTTGACTTATTGTCGGGCTTATAAATGTTTATCGTCTAAAGCTTCCAACTCTTGGAGGCACAATCGATGCTTCTCTTCATCCGTCATCCTGGTAGTCAAGGCAACTCGAAGGGATGGGATTAGATCTCCAGTGGAAGTACAGCTTCACATCGGTACACTAAGAAAAATGGCGTGGCCTTTGCCGGAGTTCTCACCGTCGTGTGGTAAGCCCACAAGCATTCGCCTAATTTGTCGTCCCAGTCACGTTGACTTTTTTAGACAAACTTCTTGAGTAGTTTTCCAATAATCTTGTTTAAGGCTTCTGCAAGACCGTTGGCAGCTGGATAGTATATCGTTGATGACACACTTTGGATTCTGAATTTATTACAAAATCTCTGGAATACTTGGTTGACGAATTAGGGTCCATTATCGTGGACAATTCTTCAGGGTACACCGAAGCAGTAGAGTATGTGATGCTTGATGAACTTGATCACGTTTGATGTCTTTACTTCCTTCAGGGGAACAACTTCCACCCATTTAGAGAAGAAATCAGTTATAGCCAAGATGAAGCGATGTCCTTTGGATGTTGGAGGGCTAATGGGTCTGATAACATCAATTCTCCACATCTCAAATGGCCATGAAGAAGATGTTGGATGAAGATATCTCGGTGCTTGATAGACAAAGTCGACGTGGATCTAACAGGGCATGGCATCGCTTAGGTAGGCGATGACGTCAGGAATCTTCGGCCAATAGTAGCCAAGTCTTCGAAGCCAGTCTCCGAGCTTAATTAAGGTTGGTGAGCTCCACATGTACCGTCATGAGTTTTTTTGAGCGCCTCATGTGCCTCTTTATGTGAAAGGCATCAGAGTAAGATTCTAACATATGACCGGTGATACAATGTTCACGTGTCGCATTGTAATAAAACCGAGAAGCTTTCCTTCTGATAGCAGCTACCTCTTTAGGGTCGTCAGGCAATATGCTATGTAAGACAAAGTCAATGTAAGAGAATCACCAATCCCTAGGTTCGAGACTTGTTGAAGTCTCAAAAACCTCTTGGAGTTTTACTATCTTCTCTTAGAGTTTTACAATGTCTTCAATGACGAATTTGCAACGGTAAAAGTCACGACTATAGATAAGCACTCTCTCCGTGGCTCTAGCTGGAAGGGCCAATGAAGCAGCAAGGAACGCCAGTACATGTACATGTGCATTTTTGCTGACGCGGTACATGGTCAATGTAAAAAATTTTATACTTCTCTGCCATGTCAATGGTCGCATTGTGTTAGAGCACCAAGTCTTCATGTCGGACTTCATACTCCCCATGAACCTAATTGACGATGAGCTTTGAGTCACCATAAGCTTCGAGATTTTTGACTCCAATCTCTTCAGCAAGTTGCATCCCAATCAAGAGAGCGTTGTACTCTGAAACATTATTAGAACACGGCTCAGTTAATGAGAATGGACCAGGGATCACGTAATTATGTGGGGAAATAAGTACTACCCCATGCAATGATATTACCCTCGGGACTTGTCCTTGATGCTCCATCGAATAATAGTATCCACACTTGTTCTTCTGAGGAGATATTGATCAAGTTAACTTCTGCAATCTTGTCTGGGAGATCATCATAAAGTTTTAAAGTTCCTGAAACTGAATGATCGACCAGAAAATCTGGCAAAGCTTGACCTTTGATCGCCTTTTGTGGTATGAATTGCATCTCATATTGTGAGAACAATATGACCCATTTTACTAATTTGCAATTCAGGAAAGATGGTCTTATCATGAGCAATCACAAGGGATTAACTCTGAAAATGACATGAATGCGTTGCCCCATGAGGTAGTGTCACATCTCTTGGATGGTGAAGACTAACGCTAAGCATTCCTTCTCGATTGGGTTGTAACGATGCTGTGCCCCGATCATTATTTTACTCAAGTTGTAGATTGCATGTTCATGGTTTTGATCATTGTCTTAAGCTAGCAAAGCTCCCAAGGAATGATCCATAACTTGAACATATAACAGGAAAGGTTTTCTTGATACTGGAGCTACCAGAATGGGAGGGTGGATGAGATACTCCTTGATCTCTTTGAATGCTTCTTGGCAAGCACTGTCCCAAATAAATAAGACTCCCTTCTTCATTAGTTTGGTGAAGGATTGGCAGCGTCCCAAAAGATTTGATATAAATCTCCGGATATATGCCAATCATCCTTGTAAGTCTCTGAGTTCTTTAAGATTTCTCAGAGGTTGCATCCCTTGAACGACACGAATTTTCTCTGAATACAGGTGAATTCTGTTGGATGTAAGAACAAACCCAAGAAATTTGCCACTGGCTACCCTCAGAAAGGACTTAATTGGGTTTATCTTCAACTAGTGAGCCCGCATGATGTTGAACACTCTTTTCAGGTCTGTAAGATGATCGCCTTTGTTATGGCTTTTCACAGCGATATTGTCGACATAGCATTTTACGGTCTTACGTATATTCTCCTGGAAGATCACATTCATGGTGGGTTGTTAAGTTGCACTAGCATTCTTCAAGCCAAAGGGTATTACTTTGTAGCAGTATACTCCCAAAGGTATCCTGAAAAATATATGCCTTAATTTTTAAGGTGCATCTTTATTTGATTATACCCTGAGAAGCCATCCAAGAAAGATATCCTCTCAAAACCGCACGTATTATCAATCATAACATCCATGATCGGGAAGGGAATTCGTCTTTAGGACAAGCGACATTTAGATCATGGAAGTCGATACAAATCCAGCTCTTTTCATTCTTTTTAGAAATGGGAACTTTATTGGCCACCCAATCAGGATGTTGCTCTTCCCTGACAAAATCAGAGTCTATGAGCTTCTTGACTTCTGATTCTATTGCTTCCACGATCTCGAGACGGAACCATTGTTGTTATTATTTGACTAGCTTGGCGTCTAGGTTGATGTTGAGATGCATAATAATCTGGAATTCGAGCCCGGACATGTCCTCATAATTCTAAGAGAAGACATCTTTATACTCTTGTATGAGATGTATTAAGTCATCTTTTCTTGGCAGGTGATAAGCTTTCGCTTATGAAAATGGGCTTAGAGTTAGTCCCATCTTCAAGATTTATCTGAGTCACTTTATCTTCAGTGGGTGATTCGCGTAGTTCAAAGCGTATATCTCAAAGAGTATTTAAGTGTTTAATTCATGGATCAGAATCCGATTGGATCAATTCTTCAGATTTAAAGGTATCTTCTTCGTCATCTTCTAAATGGTTGGTTGATACCATATTCACTGAGAGACTTTCAAATATATCGCTAACACTAACATTTGAGTCCCACGACGATGTTGCTGACGAGATGTCATGATAGACCTCTTCTTCAGATCTAAAATCTGACAAGACTGGTGTAGATACATAACCGAGTCCACTTTGAGTTTTTTGATAATAATTAGGGTCTTTTTCTTTCGGTACAAATGAATGAAGTAATGCTCACTTCCTTTGCCGAAATTAAGGCATGATTTCTTGGTAAAATCATACCCCGTTCTTTCCATCATATGACATAACTTTTGTCCATAATGAAAGAATTGTGAAGACTTAGAATTACCCTATGAGCTTTTACAAGCTATAGGCTCAGACTCAATTCTTCCAAATAGAATTGACTTTTGACCTTTTTGCTTGGCTGGTACTTCAAAGAGAGCATTGTGTGCGTCTTCGATCTTTTTGCGTACCATAAGAGATGACTTTATTGGTGCACGCAATGATGTCAGGGCATTCATTGCTGACCAAGGGTCACTGTTTACGTTAGTATAGTGTCTGGCGGTACAGAATCAGAAGAAAGTACAGAAAAGTAAACCAAATTTAAATTTTTATGATAAACTACTCGCTTTCAATATTAGCATTGGAATTGAAATTGAACTTATCGATGCTCGTTATAAGGGAATTTATTTCCCAAGACACTCTTCTTCTGGCTCTGTATCAGCTTTGTTGCCAGAGTCGTGTGCTTTTGGGTGTGGATTCTCATCAGTCTCGAGAGAATCTTGATAGAGGAAGGAATAGGTGAAGTAATTCTCTACTTCCTTGAACGAATGCCTTTCAGCAATCAACGTTCTCACTTTTTCTTTTTCATCAACGTACTTCCTTACTTGATGAAGAGTGGACGGGACGATGGAGTTGCGGTGAATTCAAGGTCGTCCCAGCAGCAAGTTGTACGAGGTGTCAGCGTCAATGACATAACATGTCACCTCGGATCTCAGGTCCTCAACTTGACACCTGAGCTTGATTTTCCCCATCGGGCGCATACCATTGGCGTTGAAACCATATATGATCGTTTGAGTGGCGCTTAATCGGTGGTGGGGATCCCCAAATGCTGCATGACGCTGCGGAGCATAATGCTCAATGTAGATCCCGGATCAATCTGAATACAGCTCACTTCAGATGATCTAATATACTCTGTATAATATAAGGGTCTATCATATTTTCCTTTAACTTTCATATCTTCTGGCGGGAAGTTGATACAGGGAAACTGCTTCGAGGTATGGTGGCAATGGTTGCCGTCTTCCTTTTCGCATATAGTAGGAATCTGGGTCATGAAAATCTCTGCATCTGCTAATGCTTCTCTTAAGGAATCCCTTGTAGACTTGGAAAGTCCCAGGAGCTCATAAAGAGTGATTCGAGTAGAGATGTTGTAGTTGAGCCATGACATCAAAACGGAAGAGAATTGATGGTCCCACACCACCTTTTTAGAGAGTTTTGACATAACGAAGCTCTTTTTTTTTCCACGGATGATTTCGTGGACTGCTCGATTGTCTTCTCAGCTGGCTGGGGAGAGTTTACCATCGGTTCACCATACTGTTTCAAGTATTGCTTGCCAAATCGAGTCTTCAATGTGGGCGGTGCGCCTGTGTCAGCAGCAAAGGCTGACTCCTCTTCTCCTGAACTAGTGAAGAAGGTGACATCTTCTTCGGTCTCTCTTGTAGAGATACCTACCATATTGCTGGAGGACTCTTGGCTTTGCTTTTGGACTTCCTGTTTATGACAATCATCTATTGCTGGCTTTCAATAATATCAGGATGGACTCACATTATCTCTCCTCTAGGAGTAGGAAGATGGATAAGACCCTTCTCCTTCTAGTTATGAGAATCAGTATTGATCACTCTCAGTTCTCCTTTCGGGAAGGAACTACTCTAGTTGGTGCTGGCCGGAAAACCTGGCCGAATTGGATAGGTGAGAAAGGTGTCATGTCGGTAGTCACCTTCTTCTGTTCTGGACAGAGCTTAAGTACCTCCACATCAATCAGAGCCTGAAGAACATCCTTGAAGATGTAGCAATTCTTGGTAGGGTGTCCCAGCATCCTGTGATATAAACAGTAGTTAGGATCATCAGACTTTCTTACCTCTTTAAGACATCTAACCTCTGACAATTTGAGTTTGTTACTCTTTTCGTGTAACTTAAATAAAGAGACCGCGTGCTCATTCTTGAAGGAGTATAGTTTATTGGCACGTGCTTGGCCGAAAGCCATACCACCTCTGACTGACTGAGTCTTTGAAGGTGATTTAACTTCTGTTGTCAGAGTATCTCTTCTCCTTGGTTGACAGGATGATTCTGAGGTGCACCGTGTTGGTCTGTCGGGTCTTGATTTGCTGTCTTTTTTCAGCTCTGATTCTGGTGATAATATCTTATGCCTGTTCGCCTTGTAGCACCAACTGCTTTCAAGTGCGACATTTCGCCACTCCCATTTGAGCGAGAAGGGCAATTTGCAAATTGTGACGATATGTCTCAACCAGCGTAAAGTGGGTCATGTCGCTGAGACAACAGAGTGCCATGCTCTAAAATCTTTCGATGAAGATCTTAATAGACTCTCCTTTCTTTTGTTTGGTTGCAAGGAGAGCTGGCATTGAAATTTTTGTATCATCTTTAAAGAAACGAGCCAGAAATAACTTCTCGAGGTCGGATCATGTTTTGATCGAGCTGGCAGGAAGTTTCATGAACCATTCAAAGGCGACCCCTTTAAGAGTGCCAATGAATAAATGAGCTATAATAACATCGTTCGATACTACATTCCCAGTTTGGGACCTGAAGTAATATATGTGTTGGTTCGGTGACCCTTTACCATCGAAAGTATGGAGGTTCGATGCTTTGAACTTGGGAAGGTAAGGAGTTGTATCCCATTCTGCTAGGTAGAGTCGGATTATCCCCACGTCTTGAAGACCGCCTCGATTTGCTAGGGCTTCAGACATTGTTCTAATTTACTCATCTTCTTGGGATGATTGCTCCCATTTTCTGAGTTATCCTCCTCTCGGATGAAGATTTGGGTGGCTCAGAGTTGGAATGCTCTTCATTCTTAGTGTATGCAGAAGATGAGCTCTCCCTTTCTTCTTTTTGCCTTAGACTTCTTCGAAGGAGTTCTGCCCTTCAGTTTTTTTTCCTTAAGCAGTTGTGATAGCATCTGCTTAAGGGATCGATAGATTATTGCTGAGCTGGAATCATATCGAGTTGTTCCCTTTGGACCCGGACCTGCTCTTCGAATTGCCAGGCCACTTCCTCAGGAGTTCCCGCCATGTAAGCAAGGTGGTTGTCTCCAAACTAAAATTCGAAGAATGGGATTCAATGATGGCAGAGTGCTCATCATTCATCTCAATACCCCTGGCCAATAGACTATAGTCGACTGGGGCAATTGTTCTCGTGCGGGTTCGATTGTGTCGACAGACCCCTTCAAGTTCGACAAGAATATCCTTCAAACCTAGAGATCGGTCAACATCAGACTCCTCTGAACTGAAGCCAATTGCTTCTCTTTAACTTACTTCGTGTGAAACTCGGCCCCACCATGTTTGCAGTCACTCTGGGTACTCGATGTCTGAGAATAATTTCTTCTTCTGGGATTGTCGTCTCTTGGCTGAGTTTGAAGCCGCTGACAACCGGGTAAAAACTGAGCGTTTGTTTATCTGAAAGCCATAATTACAATCAGAAAGTACTATTGAGATGAGCCACTCGCAGTGACATTTAGGAGTGATTTGATGAACACTCCTTTTCTTATCAAGTAGTTCCTTAGGTCCGTTGTGGGGGCGTCTAAGGAACTAGCCTCCACCCCTAGGGTGAGGGTTTTTTGGCATTCTATGTTGTGAAGATATGCCATTCTGAATGCGAGTCTTACGTTGCTTTGTTGAGACGTGAACCTCGCGCGATGTTGAAACGCGAATCTCCAGTGTTGGTTGAGTTTGACGCAAAACGCGAGCCTCACGTTTAGAATTAGAAATGCGGGTGTCACATTCTGAGACAAGCAGGATGCGAGTCTCGTATTTTGAAGCAGGTAGAAGGCGGGTCTCACATTTGACGCGGACCTCGCATTGTTGAAGAACGCGGTGAAATACACCTAGAGGGGGGGTGAATAGGTGTACTAGCTAATCTAATAACAAATGATGCGGAATTAAAATCAATTGCAACACATTATGTGTAACCAAAGAGTGTGGCCAAATTCCCCGTGAAGGGCTCTGGACTATTTTCTCGAGATTCCTTTAGATCAAGAGTTGAGGTGCTATATGAAGTTCTCTTGGTTCAACACAAGTATGGGCAACACACAAACTATATCTAGCATATGAATATGTGTAATATAAACCAATACAAGATAAAGAGAGATAGAGTTAAGAGATAGTAGATCAAAGGCAAACACTAAGAGATGTTTCGAGGTTCGAGCCACTGCTTTACGTCCCCGCCTTCACACAGGGATTTCCACTATGTCCATACAGGACCTTCCACAAAGGGACCTTTACCAAGGAATTATAACTCTACACTTGGAGTACACTACTTCTCTCTCAAATACAACCACCTCTACACAAGAGGGATAGGCTCAAAGCCAAACACAATCACATCTACACAAGAGGGATAAGGCACAAAGTCGAAACTCAATCACAATCACCTCTACACAAGAGGGATAGGCACAAACTCAAAGCTCAATCACAATCACCTCTACATAAGAGGGACAAGGTATAAAGCCAAAGTAAAGAAGAGATTACAAACTTGGTGATCACAATAGACCACAAACAATACTTGGTGATCTCAGTTGACCACAAACAATTTTCCCTCACAAAATAAGATCTTATATATAGGATTAGATATGATCTCAAGTGTGAGAAAATAGAGTGTTTGGATAGAAAAATAACAAAGAAAAAACTTGGGAAAAATACTAGATAGATATGAAAATAAGGATCAAAACCAATTTCCTAAAGACTCTCTTTTCTTTGATTTTTCTAACACTTTTAAAAATAATAAAAATAAAACTTTTAGGCTCAAAAACTCC